>BGPR01010886.1:1935-50700 GCA_013235015.1 Araneus ventricosus | reverse complement strand
ATTTTTGAAATTGAGTCACAGATACCTCCGATAAAAATTAAATAACAAACGAATCCAAAAACAATACAAACACTTAAAATCAAAGATTTATTTAAAATAAGTTCTAAGAAATGAGTTGCATAAATCTATTCTATTTACAAATAAAAACTTGACTAGAAATCAGTGTAAATAAACAATATATAGCAAGCCTTTAGGTAACGCTACGCTACGCAGAGAATTTGTGCTGTTTATAAATTAATTTTGGTTTTAAGGAAAAGCCAAAATTTAAACATGCATTGGTTGTACACCTTCAAATGGAAATTTTAGATACAAAAATTAATACTTTTTCTTCTGTATGAAAAACATTTTTTAAAAAAAATTCGGAAACAATGGATCTAAAATTGTAAAAAAGTATCTGGATTTAAAAAGGGAAGTATTTTAGAACACAAAAAAACATTTTATTATAACAGTGAAAATTCACTAATAAATCAAAACCATTGAGATGTAACACAGCTAAGAAAAGAGTGGTAAATAGCACTGCTTACACATTTAATAAGAAAATTATCACAGTCAAAGATCTAAATGATATTTAGGGGGAAAAACCAGTAATATATATGGAAGCAATAACAAAAACTAGATATTTTTGTGAGCAGTTTCGGTTAAAGTTTCACATTTGAAGCTACTAATTATTAGAATATTTTTGGTGAAGAAACATATAAAAATCTTATGTACATGAAATGCATAATTTTTTCCCCCTACCAAACAATATTCCCTCCAGATACAAAAACAGTTTACAAAAGTTGTACTAAATTTAGTATTTCTAATTGTCAAAATTCTTAAACCTTTTCACCCGCAAGCATATACAGAGTATTATAACTAAATGTATCCAAAAGCAAAACTTTTCATTTACCTGGATTTTGGTTCATAGAAGAAGCAAAGAGGAAAACAATTTTTGAAACTCTCTGTAATGTCTATGAAGTTCCCTTCAGTAAAAGCTATTACTTTTGGATATACTTAGCAGAGACACCCTACATTTTTTCAAGAAAGCAAATTCGTTATATTTAAAAATTCTAACAATTAATATTAATAAATTTACAGTCACAACAATACAATTTATTTTGTTGGAATATTAAAGAAACGAAGTATAGTAGACTCTCGACTATCTGGTCTAATAAAATAATAATAATTCTCCGAAATAAAATGATGAACAAGTTCAAGTATTGTAAGTGGGCTACAATCAACAACAATTCTGTTATGACTATCAGTTTTGATTCTTTCGTCTTAGGACTACCTTTTTACTTTAATATAATTAATTATTTATCAATGAACAATAAAAATATGTTTAAAAATGTTTTTGGAAGAATTAAGCTTATGTTTGATGACAATGTTTTGATTATTTTAAAAGTGTATGTATTCATATTGTACAGTGTACAGGATTCTATATTTCCTACAATTAAGTTAGACATCATAATATTTATCTTAAAATGTGTACAATATTTTTATTCTTAAACTTTCTTTTTTCTGTAATACATTTTTAAAACCCACAGTAAAGTCAGAGGTGTAGTGGAGCTGGAACGCTGTTTTTACTTTCTCGTACACAATGTTTACAAAGAGAAAGTATTGTAATCGTCAAAAAATTCGAACTCGAGATTTTTTTTATCTTAACACATAATTTGTAGGTTTCTATCAAATTTTGGACAAAATCTGTCTACGGGAAGTCTCCGAGTTCATGTGAACACTATAACTCAAAAACTTGGAGGGGAAACAACACCTTTTGGAGGAAGTATACGAGAAAGTTTAGGGGAGACCACCCCCGCTTGTTATTCCGATACCACAATATTTTTATTTTGATCGTACAGCGAACGTGATTTTACATTTCCTACAATTAAGTTAGACATCATAATATTTATTTTAAAAGGTGTAAAATATTTTTCTTCTAAAACTTCCTTTTTCTGCAATACATTTTTAAAACCTGCAGTAAATTCAGGGGTGTAGTGGAGCCGGAACGCTGTTCCAGCACTGCTTTTTTTTTTAAGAGAAATAAACAACAAAAAATTGTAAAACGTCTTTAGAACAGTGTGATTTTTGTTACCCAGGTTAGAGCATCCAGGTACTGGTTTTAGAGCATTCCAGCGCTGCTTATTTGTGACTACACCACAGAGTAAAGTACATAAGAAACATTTATAAATACTGGCCTATACTAAGAGGTGAGAAAATATTAATAAGAGCCAGGGGTAAATTATATAAAAAGAATCTTTTTATTAATATGGAAGGGGTAGGAAGTAATAATTTATAGAGCTCTGATTTATCTGGCTTGCTCTTCTGCCACATTAGGCCAGATAGTTATGGGTCTACTGTACTTACAAAAATTGTCATATACGGCTACTTTGACGACAGGTGACATCAAAGTATAATGAAGTCAATAACTTAGTGAAATTGCAGATTTACTAAAATAAAATACATCAAAATATCATATCTTTCTGAGTTTTTAACCAGTCTTTACTATGCTTGAAAAGACTTCGTTTCCTCAAAAGAGTTTGTGCAACGGAAGAAAATTTGTACTCGTTTCTGCGTAGATACATCTGAGCATCTACTTTCATTTGATCCAATTTTTCTTTCCGATTTTCATCAAGAGTCAAAAATTCAGTCAGATAGGGATTGAGTCGAAAGTAAGTATCAGGAGTCAGCAAGTCATTTACCGTGATGTGCACAGCTGCAAAGAAAAACAATCACTTTTAATATTGATTAATTTATATAATTTGTTCATTCAAAAATTAAGAGATTTGTATATTTTATTGAATTTCTTATACAGTACTGGCTGAAAGATAAAACTAATGCTTCCAAAGAAAGATGTGAATCTTTCATATCAAATACATAAGTGTACACATATGTGACAGGGTTGCATTTAGATAAACATGCTTTATAAGCAACTGCAGCAATTTCCATGCCTTGTTCACTAAAACACCTGGATAAATTCAAAAGCAAACAATTAACATGAATAACCACCAATGTCTGAACAATAGAATGCGGTACAGAATGATAGGGAGACTGGAAGCAGGCTTAAGACTTGAATCAGGGTGGCTACAGAAACTGTGAAAAAAATTTCCCTGACTAAACTTACAACATTTCCCTAGTTTACGGCTACTAATTATATTAGTTTCTCGGCTTTCTCCCAACTCAGAATCACTGTATGTGCACAATATACATTAAAAATACTTTTACTAGTTATTTAATATGAAAAAATATTTTTATGAAATTTAATCTTAAAAAAATGGAGTGGACATCCTGAAAAATCTATTAAAACAGTATATTACATTTGTTATATGTAAAAAATACTGGAAATTTTAACAAAATACGTTGCTCCTAAAACTGCATAAGAAACATTAAAACTATTCTTTGCAACACAAGTTCAAATTATATTAACAGTAAAGGTTATTCTGACCTTTGCTCCAAACTTTAAAACAGTTCAATAACTTATTAGTGCTCTTTTCACGAGTACCAGAATAACATATTGCAGTACAAATACAAAAATAGTATAATTATACATGCCTAATAATATATATTTTAACAAAGATTTAAACAAGAGAAACTCCCAAAATATTGCTTCAAATCTTTATTCTTTAACAAATCATAAGAAATTAATTGTTCTAATCAAAAACTCATGCTTTTATAAATGAATATAATTTTAAGTTTTTTTAAATTCCATTTATTATTACAAATAATGCTGGACATAAGATACTAATTTATAGATAATAACTCAAGTAACTATTAATTTTCCCTGATTTTTAGATATTTTTACGAATTTCCCTGACTTTTCCAGATCGATAAAATTCCCCGACTTTTCCCTGATTTCCAGATTCTGTCGCCACCCTGTGAATGTAATGCACAGCATAATGTCTAACTTATGGAAATAGTTTTGGGGTACTGGATCCGTACAGAGAATGCTTGGGCAATGTTGTCAAAGAGCCGCAGCAGCCAATGATGATTGATATTTAGTCATAGCAGCAATGCATAACAGGAGTGCAAAGGCTTCACAGTTCTCTGAAGACATTTGTGCAGTTACAAGAAGCCAAGTTTCAAGGTTTCCAGAGAGCTACATGAGAGAGTTCTACCTGCAAGAACTATTACCGTTTACAACCCCCTCACTTCTCCATACAGGAGAATTCTTTTAGCATAGTGCAGAAAGCTTCAACTTTAGACCAGCAATCAATGGAAGATTATTCCAATCACTGACGAATTCTGGTTCTGCAGAAGGAGTAGGACTGATGGCCGCAGGGACTCATAAATGTCCCCATAAGTGAACACAGAACAAATATATGTTGCAAGAGCTGGGAATATATATATATATAGGGAACTATATCCCCTATTAACTCTTTTTTTTGTTCAATATTGTAATTTATGTTGTAGGCCTTAATGCACTATCAAGTCTTAAGACTGATCATGCATGTGCACATTTACTTTTGACTGCAGTCTTATAAAAATATATATAAACCTATGTACATGGCAAATTTCATTGAAATGTGTCTAGTAATTCTGGAGATAATTAACTGAAAGATGAAATTCTTTTAATTTTGAATACCAGGGTATAGTTATGTAGCATTAATCAATGCTTATTAATTAAAAGGAAATTTCAAATAATAAACAAAAAAAGCATTCATTAGGATTTAAAAATATACGTGAGAATCCACTTGCATTCTTATGCAATGACAGTTATTCTGTTCTTTAAATTATCCATCTATTAAACCTGGATCGCACTGTTATTTTTTTTTCAACAAAAAGGTTCATACATTTTAAAAAATAAGCATGAAGAATATTAAAAAATAATTAAAACTAATTAATTAAAAAACAAATCATTTAAAATTTATTTATTAAAACCTTACTTCTTCTAATCAAAAATGTATTAAGCACAAAATTTTGAAACAATTATTAAATTATTCAAGGCAAAGATGGAAGTACTCCAAATATGACCAATTAACTTTATGCACACATCATGGCACGTATTGTATAGCAACGGATTCGGAAACCCTCCGCGTTTTTGCGAATGTGCCGGTTGAGTTATTTTCCTCAAAATAGGGGAAAGTGGAGAATGGAAGGTGATGTTTACATTTTACTGAGCTTGATCTAACAAAGAACTCAGGAAATGCGCTCATGTGACTCGTTGCCCGACACCCCTTTCAGGTGTAAAATCGTCCAGAAGTGGTAGTCTTGGAATCCATTGCTGAACAGTATTTCCTTCATAAAAGACACAAAATACAACTGATAAAACAAATATAGGAATTTCTTAACCATTAGGTGATCTTATAGGGATTAAAAGACGCTTTCAGAAGGTCACAACTCATTTTTCAATTCATAACTTATTTTAAACTTCTTCTTCATGTATTTCCAGTCACACCTAACAGACATTACTTAAAAGGAAAAGTGAAAGAAAAATTATTGCAACACTTAATTCATTAAAAGACAAAACGGCCTCAACAAATCTATTAATCGATTATTAGACACCTTCACAGCCACTGCACTAGACCTAGTAATTAAAAATCTGGAAGAGATACAATTTATGTGCTAAAAAAGATAAAACAAAATTCCTTACCTTCAGTGTCAGTTGCACTATCAATGATTTTCAGAATTTTGGTTTTTAAACTCGTGGAAGTTAAACTAGGTGACACTGCAGGAACATAACGTCCACTGCCTAGAGACATTACACACTGAATGGAATCTGAAGGCCACAACAATTGAGCTTCATGAATTGCAAGTGCTGTGGGATTATTTACCAGGACACCACCATCCTGTAAATAAAGAAACACAAGTCTGCTACAAATACTCTAAAATTTTTTATTTCATTTATTATCATTCATTTTTTTTTTTGTTGATAAAGTCATTTTTTAACAAATTAAAGTCAATTGATTAAAGTCATTTTTTAACAAATAAGCAGCATGGAATTCAAGGCATAAATTTATTGTTTGTTTGTGTATGCTTAATGTCAAATGTTTCAAACAAGAAGACCTATAAGTAATCTCAGAAAAGTGCAATATATTCTAAGACATCATTGTATGCAAGGGATTATATTTTACATGTAAACATGCATCTGAAATAGTTAAATGGTTTACAGATTTTTTTTTAAAAAAATTCTAGATTAAAACTTTTTAATAAGTATTTCAAATAAGCCTTTGTTTGAAAATAAAATCAATAACACTTTTTCTTTCACAGATTTCAAGTCCCTTTTACAGCAATATATACCGATAGGTTCACCAAAATGATCTAATTTTTTAAGTCTTGAAATAAAGGGACTTGAAAGAAGATTAAATAGCTAAATTGATATCATTGCATCCAACACAGATAAATTATATTACTTTGTAAAAATAATATAATTTAAAAGTTAATAAAATTAAAAATAAATAAAAATTTAATTATAAAAAAAGTTGATAGCAATATACTATATTATTAATTTTTTAAAATTATATTTAATTTTATTACAAAATAATTTTAAAAAAGGTAAGCTGCCAAAGTAATACAATTGTATCCAACACAAATAAATTATATTGCATTATAAAAATAACTATGAAATTACAATAATAAATGGGTTTATCTGACAAGATTTAAGTGCTAATAGAATGAATTTTAAAACATATATTAGTTTCAATAAATCTTTTTTTAAATGATCATATGCAATACCCATTTAAAACAGAGAATGAGAATTTCATTGGAATAAAACAAAAGTAACTTCAGTTTATTTTTCAGAAATGTTATCAAGAGTACATGAATTTTTGTTGAATTTAAATCATCTTAGTTTATATTGGAGGGAAGCTTAAACCACACAACTCCTGAATTCTGTATCAATTTTAAGATAAAATTATATGTCTGTATTGTAAATACACTTTTATATATTTTTTGCATGCTCAGTACAGCTCAATCTGTATGACAAAACTGTCTGTAACCATAAACCTGCCTATAACAATATTTGCTATGGTCCCAGCAGAATTGTTATTTACTCAATGCATTTTGAACCTGTCTATAGCAATAATCACTTTTCAGATGCACCTATCTATAATGATAATTTTACTTTTTTACAATGCTGGTACAGTACAACTAGGTTTTTTTTTTTTTTTTTTTTTTTTGAAAATGACACCCCATATTCTAGAATGTGAGATAACAGAAGAATTGTATGGGGGATGGGGCTAGATAGTTGAGACTGTTGTATGGAGAGGAGGGGACTAATGATTGGAAAATGCACACATATTTGTTGCCTCTGTCTCCAGCTGGACACTAACCTGTTCATTCACAGTTAATACTTCAGACTGACCATTTGTTCCTTGAAGTTTGTTTTTGGCGTGTTAAATCCTTGAATCTATGATGGCGCAGAGTAAGAAATTGGAATTTTAGATGTTACGTAAAACATGGGTATTATTACGAAATAAAAATTTGCCTTCAATTATGTACTCTATTCTTGCTCAAAATGGTAAAAATTTTCACTTTGAAATCCTTAAAAAAGAGTTTAAACAATTTAAAGTGTATAAAATACAATTTCATGTCAGCGAGTATTTGTTAAGTGAATGAATAAATACAATAGAATTAGTTAGTATATTAGTACATGCATGTACATAAATATTGGCTGCACAAATGCTCAAACTATCTATAACGATAACCTGCCTATAAACAAAATTTTTTCCAGGTCCCTACAATATCCTTATAAATAGGTTTTATTGTACTTTCCAATAAAAGCATTTCATTTAGATATGTAGTTTAACCTCCTAACTGGCAAATTATTTTTATCTGATAATTTTCAGATCTCAGAAATGAGATTTTAAGAAGGGAGAAATTATTTTTGACTTCTAATTCAATCTTTGCAATTAAGTTTTTTTAATATTTTTTAAATCGGATATTTATGAAATTGCAGTGGGTATAGTTGAGAATTCTAAAAATGAAAACAAAGAATGGGATAAATCAGCTTTGTGCCATTTGATGGGTTTCATGTTTGCATTTCGCTAACGATAATGAATTATTCAGATAATCATAAAAGATATTTGATGCCACAGAAGTTTAGGAACAAGAGAACTGCTAATAAATTTACATGACTGGTAAGAATAAACAAAGTTCTGCAGTTTATTTTATCAAAGCCATCTGATTAATATATAAACCGGGAATATTTAATATTTTTGTAAAAATATCAAGTTATGTACTATATATATATATATATGTCACAATATTTACCTGGTGAAGATAGTCATCTAAACAATATTCTTCAAAATAGCCAGGTGCGGCTCCTGAAGCTCGAATACCTTCCCACAATCTGTATCGGCAGCTACCCCTATAATAAGACTGAACACGTGGGGGGAAGTCGTAATTTCTAAATGCAAAGGCTTGAAGATGAGAAAGATTCATAATTGCAGAAACGACAGCAAGCTAAAAAAAAATGAAAAAATAATATTAAAAAATGCATATTAGAGAATTTCAAACATTTTTTTTTCTTCAAATTATTGCTGCTAGATAACAAACAGAAATACTACTCTGTGTTATGGTAGAAAGAGTTGATATCCAATTTTCTCATTTTGAGTAAAAGCCGATTTTAATTCTTCTTGACTCATGCAAACGTGTATTTTTAAAAAAATCAAACTGGTATTAAAATCCAATCTACTTAAGGATATCAAACTTCTCTTTTATTGTTCTCAATATTTTGAAAAGTAACAGGTAACTAAACTTACGAATGTACTTTGGCTCTCTTTCTAACAAAATTTATGTGCAAAAAATACATAAATTTCCATTCTAAGAATGGTTTATAAAGTTATAACTCTAATTAATCTCTTGATATGAATAATAAAATTTTCTGATGTTTTTATTAAACGATAACATCTAGGCATTAAAAACAGAGCCAATAAATTTTAAAAAAATCAGTGAAAATGTGCTTCTACTTAACTCGAAAGTTATTGTAAATATGATAAATATATTTTGGTTTGTTTGAATAGGTTTGACAAGGGTGGATGCTATAGTGATGTAATCTGGAAGTAATTGTGTATGCTGTAGATCAGATCTTAAAATATTTTCATATCCATACCCTTTTTGGGTAGAAAAACATTTTGCAACTCCGTTTACATTAGAAAAATTTTACTGTGACCCCCTAAGTTGAGAAGAAATAAGAAAGATTTATAAATGAAACCAAAAAAAGAAAGAAATTTATTTAAAAATAATTATTTAAAAATGTTTTATTGTAATTTTTTAATTAAAAATGTTGCTTTTCTCAACTATTTTTTGGGGTTATTCATGTTGAAGAATCATAAAGAACAACATATATGAGTTTTTATGACCCAAAATTTTACTTTGTGACTTCAAATGGGGTTGCAACCAGTTTAATAGAAAGTGCTATAGAAAAAAAATATGTTTGTCTCTCTAATGTGAAAAGGTTGGAGGGTGCTATCATTATAGGATGAAATCCTACTATGTTGCTGAGAGTATCCATGTCGAACTACCCATCATATTGTGATTACAATTCAAAGGGTGTGAATGCCATGAGCATCTAGGAAAGAGAACTTCCCTATAACAATTCTTACAATATTTTAATTCTCAATTATTTATAAAAGCATCACTCCACCAAGTAAAATCCAAAGTCATATCAATATATGATGTAAATTAATGGTACTTAAATGTAACAGCTGTAAGTTGACTTTTTAAAATTAATTTTTCACAAGTAATATTTTGAATAACATTTTTTATGTTGGAGAACTCCTTTGTAATCAATACTAATGGCTAAAGCTGTATATTTAAGATAAGAGAATATACATCAATACCATTACTTGTGATAAGTTAATACCTGAACAATATATAAAAAAAGGAAGGAAATATACAATCAAATCTCAGGGCATTGGTTTTTATTATTAAAAAAAAGATTATATGAAATTATTTGATCAGAAAAAGGTTAAAACACAACACTTTATTTATTCTTGACCTTCATATTTGAAATTATTTCAAAGAAATAACAGTAGAAGCTATGAAGTTGTTATGATATTTGAATCAGACACTGATAACATAAACTGCAGAGATTGTAATAATCAAGCTTACTTTTGGAGTGTCTTTGTCCTTAGCTGTATCAATCATAAGAGTTTCACCAAATGTTTTCCTTAAAGAGAAGAATTACTATTTTTACAATTAGACCTTTAAAACAGCAACAAAATCCAATATAACAGCTTAATAACTTAATTTTAAAAAGCTGAAATATGTTTTAAAATAATACATACATATAACATGAATTATTACAAGCATAAGATCAACAATATGTTACTTAATTTCATATGTTCATTTATATAAAATCGAATATGTAACTAGCAACAGTGTCGATATATTAATAATAAAAATGCAAACAAATTAACAGCTGATAATTTAAATATTTGCTTACTTGAGTACATTTACCCAAGCAGTAGTATCATAGTATGCATGGCTCCACATCAAACGACTCGTCCCCCAAATGGTACTTCGGCAAAAAATCTCATCACTGAGTTTCCTATACAAGTACTCACAGTCATCAAGGGACATGCGAAGAGCTCCAAGCAAAACACTAAGAATCGCACCAGAACTCACACCACATATGAAGTCAAATAATTCAAAGACTTTTTTGTTAGTCTTGGCTTCTAACTGACGTAGTATTTCTATAGCCATAATACCTCTGCGAATTAAAAATATAAAAAAATTATTTCCACTGAATAATAAAAATATGAATAAAACTTCAAAAGGATCAGTAAGAAAAAATAAATAAAAATAAAATGATAACAGAACATGAAGCCTCTTTTTTACAAAGGTGTTAAAAGTATATTCAGAACCCTAGTTATTACTACACGTGAATATTCAGGTGTTTTTTTATAATAAAAATCTATAGTTAAAATATTATAAATTAGAATACAACACAATCTTTATCATTAAATACCATTCTGTATTTTCTATAATTTAATCATTCACTTTATAAATTTTCCTAGAGAAAAAACATTTATGGTGAATGCATATTTTATAACAAACCATTAACCAGGGTTTATTTCAAAAATTGTGAAAATTATCATTGAATAAAAATCCAATATACTTTCAAATATTTAAGAATATTAAAGTGATACACACATTTTCAAACAATTTCATTAACAATGCAAAAAGCATAATTTAAAATATAATAAATATTAACTTATATTACACTGCATTATTTCATAAAGTTACTTATTTTTCAGATTAAAAACTTTTTTTAATTAACAGCTTAAGGCCGTAACTCGAGTTAACTTGTTCTAAATACCATAATTCAAAATAATACGGTCCTTAAGCGGTTAAAATAATTGTCAAGTTTAACTCTCTTTTCTGCGGAGGTGACAGGAAAATTTCTACGAATTGTAGCAACTATTTTTTTTTATTTAGTAATAATGGGAAGTTCAGAATAATTAACACATTTTAATCAGTGACAACAATGGCTTTTTACTCAACTTTTTATATATCATATTAGAACCTAAGGAGTACATGCTATGCACTTAAGATGGCAAACTGCGAACAGGAAGACAACCGCTCATGGAATGCAAAAGAATTTTGGAAAGCTGCACAGATATTCAATGAATAGTTTCAAAAGCCTTTACAAATAGGATCCTGTGGAGGATTTTCTGACCCCACAACTTCACATGCAATTCTGTTTGGTAACAATAAACAATATATTAATGAAAATATAATATAATAGTTTGACTCAGAAATTGATCTTTATACAGCTTAAAAGTTTTAAGTTTATAAAATCTCTGGATTTGACATTTGTTTTAAAAAAATATGAGAAAGAAAAAATCTAGTATTTTGGCTATATGTGGATCACAATTACTACTGCAATAAAAAAACACAAGGCATAAGAAATTGCACCTGAAAAACTAAACTTTGATTGAAAACATTACATTCAGCAAGGATAAAAATTTCAAAATCATACACGATTTGTTCACAACAGCAATTCCTTTATACTGTTAAGAAAAAGAAACTAATTAATTTAAAATCTACAATCGATATGCAAGCACAGTTAAAGATTGCTTAGTTTATTATATATTTTTTCCCTCTACCATCTATTCAGTTTCATACTTTCTAAAGAAAAATACTAAAAATTAAAAGAAATCTAATGGATGTTGAATATCATGCAAAGATATAACATGAAAAAAAAAAAGACAAAACAAAGGAAAACAAAATGTCAAATGAAATACATCAAGGTTTTTCATAAGCTACATCAATCATTTAATAATTTTTTTTAAAGCAATGTTACCTTGTTCCACCTCCATCAATACTGAGGATTCTTATACCATCTCCTTTAGGTGGGTCATGATAACCTACAAGAGCAAGAACACACTTTGCTTGCTCTTGGATAGCCTTGTCTGAAGAGTCATTTTTAAGTAAAAGAGTAGTTTTCAGTAATCCAGCCTAGAAGACAGCAAAAAATGTCATGCTTCTTGAAACAAAAAATTTAAATCATTGTTGAATTTTCATAAGTTTTAAGCTAAGAAGTACACAAAATGAAATTCGGAGACAATTTTCTTTTAATATTTCATAATAAGAAATGTCTTTGTTTCATAAACACTAATATATAAATCAATAGCTTGTTATAACTTAAATGAAATATTTTTGCATTCAAAACAAAACAAAGCATGTTCATGCTTACTTTACACATAATGGCTTTCTGTTCAGGATAAAGAAGAAGATGTTTACAAACTTCTTCCAATCTGAGAAATCGTGATGCAGATGAGGATGCTTCAGATAATGATGAGACTAAAAATCTGCTTCGTTGCTGCAAACTTGACTATGGGGAAAAAAGCTATTTAATTTAAAGCTACTGGTACAGTAATATTTGCAATTCATTATTATAAAATTAATATGTCTATTAGTAAAAAATACAGCAAATCATGGCATAAGACTACATTTAAAATTTTATACTACTTTGAAATAGTGTAACATTTTGCAAATAATTTTACATATCAAATAGATGTTAATTTAATATTTTACTGGTGGGCAAATTGAAGAAGCCAACACAATTAACATCTAAACTTTTAAAATTAATTTTAAATTTCTATGTGAATTTTAAAATAAACAGTACTTTTTTAACTGGATTAAAATCAGAAAACTGAACTGTGAACCAAATTCAAATTAGAGTAACTTAATGTCACTAAGCATGCCATTTCTCACCAATATGGTACTTGGTGCACTAGCATACATTTTAATAACTGTCACACTAAAAGGAAAAGAGATATTTATTGACAGCATTAACGTCTGGTTAAAACTACTGTTGAGATGATGGAAAAAAATATCAAAAATATTACAAGAATTTTTATACATGTTTTATAAAATACAGGAATGCTAGAAAAAACAAACAAGAATTTATCTCTTTATCAGAAAAAGTTATAAAAACAAATCCCATTTCTGTATTTAATTACAGAAAAAGTTATAAAAACAAATCCCATTTCTGTATTTAATTACCTTAGAAATAAAAGGTTTTGTACTTTTCTCAGCTTTCTTTTCATCTTTCTCTAAAAATTCTTTCCTTTTAGTTCTTAAATCACCTCCAGCAAGCCATTCAAAAAATGACTGCTCTACGCTGGGATCTTCTATTTTCTGTATTAATGGGCTATGTTTGATTTCAGTATTTAATCTTCCATCAGTAACAGTTAAATCAGCTGAATTTACTTTCTGGGAGTCAACTACAACTTGAGTAGATTTCAGATCATCAGTTGATTTAGTGTTTGATTCTTCACCTTCCTTCTTAGCTTTACTAAAATGCGAGGTAATGCTAGTTAATAAAGAAGACGCAACAGCCACAGATTTCCATATCACAGGTAAGATACTATTAGTATTATTTCTCAAATTGAAAATACTAAGCTTTGATGGTAAATTGTTAACAGTTGGTTTAGAGGAAGTACCATAAGGAAATTGAAGAATAACTTTTCTGAAAAAGAAATTAACATAGATAAGAATTCATATCAATATACTATGAACTTTTTACTATACAAGCATTAAGATGCAATATTAAAATTAAAATGCCAATTTCATTTCCATGTAACATTCTGTTTAAATTTAATTAATTTTTTGAAAATGTTTTCAAACACAGTTTCTAACAATGCTTTTATTCTTCTTAAATGTACGGAGTTCTTCTTTTTTCTCTGTTCTTTTATGAATACTTTATAATTCTTTTGCATTTGATTTATGTGTACATACTGATTAAATGGAATAATAATTTCAGGATTTTATTTATTTTTAAAAATTCTGATTCTCAAAATTTTCTTAGCCAGGACTGTAAAGTCGAATATTCTAACTTAATCTACTAAATCTATAATTATTGGTTTAGGAATTGTCGTGATTAACAAAATCTATAATTATGGATGTACAGTAAAAGCTTAACTAACTGGCATGCTCGGGAAACGCTAATTTCCGGATACCTGAAAAGTCCGGATAGTCGAGTGTGATTGGGAAAATGGTGGTGGGTATTGTTGCCTTTTTTTTTTTACCAATTCTGTCCCTTAACCTTTTTGGGGGTTGTTGATTTCATTTTTAGGTCTCGCTTTTCGGCGAAAGGTGAGGAACTTTTTTTTTCTTTGGTTCTCACTTTTGCTTTTAACACCACACCCCTCATAAAACAAATCTGTGTACGTCACTGGTACTGTATATTGCTTGTTTTCCCCTTCTACGCCCCTCCGCATGGAGCGGGTGTTGCATTTGAGAAATGAATTGTCTGCGTGAATGGAATGGCGTGGGCGTGCGCGCGATAAATTTTGGCACACGGATGTAAAATTTTTTAAAAAATTTATTTTCTAATTTTTCCAGTTAGTGGAGCTTTCCAGATACTTGAATGCCGGATAATCGAGAATTTACTGTAGAAATTGTCGCGATTAACAATCTGACTGCTTATCCCGCAATTTCCGCAGGTTGGAAGTAAGTCTATTTTCTGCGCATCCTACGATTTTGGCAAGCTAATGGGTTTACTTACTACATTTAAAGTGTTGAATCATATTATAATAATAAAGCCTTGCATGTAAATAACAATTCACTTAGTTCAACAGAATTTGAACATGTTTTCAAACATTGAATCTAAATAGTAATTAAAAATATTTGGCATTTAGAGGGTTAATGAATAATAGATTCCTTACAGAATATAGTGAAATATTTTATATAGAAGAAACTTTTTACAATAAAACTATTAGACAGGAAAGTATTTTTATCCTGAGCAACACGATACTAATAGTGTCTTACTACGTGGACGATGTCGCAGGCATCAGCTAGTATTTTATATAGTACTGAAAAATAAATAACTAAATAATCAACAATTGAAAAATGTACATGTGTCCTTAGTACAGAATACTATTAGTACAGAATGTACAGCAAATAAAATTTAACTTTACAATACACACCACTAGGCTGTGCAATTTTTAATTGATCATGTGCACTAACTTCCAGACATTTTAAATGAATATATATTTCTCTATCTCGGATGTTAACATCAAGGCTGCACTTCATGGCAGAAGCTAACACATATTGTAATATATATGAAATATTGATTCGATTCAATTAAATATTTTCAATCAACAAACAAATTTTAAACTATAATTCAGACTACTACACTTCATTTGGAATTGTAAGCAAATAATGAGAAATCTTGAAATGACACATCATTCTCAAACTTTCTAGACAATACTAACATAAGGACATTTGTAACTAGATTTGTCTGTCCTTTTCTCTAGATAATTTATTAGATTTAATGTCATCAGATTAATAACCCATTCATTTGCCATTTAAGAATTTTTTAAAAATATAATCAAAACTCATATTGACGATTCAAAGAACATGAAACTAATACATTATCAAAAAAATTCTTCTTCTGTGATGTACAAAGTATGTGTTTAAATTTGTAGCATAAAATTTTCACATAATATCAATAACTTTGCTGAATCGAATTTTCTTTTAAAAATCATATATTTGGAGTTGTTAACTAAATGGTGTCATGTAAAAATAAAAACAATAATCACTGCCGAGAAACAGAAAAAGTTTGTATTAAATTAAACCTGAATACAAATAAATAAGCAGCAAGGTGATATAAATGTCATTAACAATTATATTGTAAAGAAATATGCAATAACTTCAAAAATAAATGTTTACATTTGAATGCATATTTACAAATTCAGAGAATAAATCCTACAAATAATAAATTTTTAAGAACTTATGGATAGATTGTTGCATTTTATATTGATAAGTGTTTGTGAATATTCCACATCATTCCATTAAAAAATGCACATCGACATCAATGAAATTATATTCACATCATATGCTTGATTATTTTTTAATAATAAACTAGTAAAAATAGTCTAAATATCTTACTTCCTTCTTTTCACAGAACTGACAGCTCCAAACAGTGGAGGACATGTAAAGGCCTTGGGGGCTATAGCTCTAGCTTTCATTCTTGAACTTCTCAAGAGTTAAACGCCTTCAGGACTAAATATACATCGTATTCTAATACAAAGTAGCAGATCCCAATACGCAGTATTCAAGAATAACTTTCGAAAACATGCTTACAACCTTCCGACAAAAACGTAAATAAAACACACGATATGTCAGGACATCAAGTTGACCAATCGCAAAGCAGAAAAATCTGACGTCATTAGAAATTATTGTTCACTGAACACTGAACAAGTCCAAACTTACCGATCAGTTTTTTTTTTTTTTAAAAAAAAGAGTCATAGAAAGGATTCGCATTCCACTGAAAACCAAACAATTTTTTTTCTCTTTTTGTTAATTGTTCGTTGCTAATTTTAGATAAAACGACAACTGAGCTGTATAATATTTTAAACTTGTTTTATTATGTAGTCTAATAGAAAAATATGTGTTGCAACCAGCTGTTGTAGTGCGACTTTAACATAATCGCAGAAAAAAATTGTGCCAAGTAGGAAGTATGGATTTTCTATTTTTTTTGTTTTGGGGTGATGTAGAACTTCCGTGCATAGGACCAATTTCCGGTGTAATGCTTCAGCAAAGGGAAACTGGAAGTGGATCATCTGTACGAAAGTTCTGATTACCCAAAATAAACAAATCAGATAGCTCGTCCATTCAGCATAACGAATATATTTATCATTGCATACCTTAGGAAAAAAATACCTTTGCAAATTTTAAATCGTATCTAGAAAAGAATGGTTTCGGATATATACTCATGTGATTCGCAGGCACAAAGAACAAATTCCTATGGACGAGTTTTCTGGTTTGACCTTGATTTTATCTGCTTGTACGTTGGACTTCCGCTTTGAAGATCCATTGACTTCGCATTACGCGGAAAATACGTATTACAGGCATGTAAACAAAACAGAAAACTCGTCCATTCGGCTTAATTAACATCAGCCACGAGCCCGGAAATATCAAGCTACTCGATGAAAAGACTTCTCGAAGATTATATACTGAATGAGTTGTAAAAGACAGGCCCTAAGAGTGATACTACAAGGACTCCCAGCAGATGTGAACATCGAAGAGATAGAGGAAGAAATTGTGAAAAAGGAATTCACAATAGCTCGTACCAGAAAAGTTGAAAAAATCAAGTTAAAGACCCCACTCTCTCTGTTCCTGATTGAAATGAAGAAAACGGCCAACCACAGAAGCATTTTTCAATCTGACCCAAGTGTTCTAACTCCAGGTTAAAATAGAAAATTGCAGAAAAATAAACAAAACCACCGTCTGCTACAATTGCTCAAGCTACTACTCAGATAGCAATTTTAGTTTGCAGCAAAGTTGCACTGAAAATCTGCAAGCTTGCATCAAGGTTGACACGGCAAGAGTGCAAGCTTGAAACAAGTTAACGCAAGCGAGTTAGTCACCACGCGTCAAACTTGTCACAAGCTTGCCACGTCATACTCCTTGCAAACTATAGCAAAAACAGAGCACGAAGACAACTTCGGATTCGAAGCCCCGCCATCCCGCTTCCTAACCCTCGCGTCCTAACCACTCAGCCAGCTAGACTCTGAGAGGAGAAGATAGATTGCGCTAATAGATCGTGAATCTATACGATTCATTTTAAACTGTTTTCTTGATTTCATTAATCTTTTAATTTTTGAGTTCAGAATATGATTTGAAGTCAGAGAGAGAGAGAGCGATTTTCGCTAATAACTACGTTTTGCTAGTAGAATCCCAGATAGCAATTTTAGTTTGCAGCAAGCTTGCCACAAATTTGTCATGACAAGAGTGCAAGCTTGCAGCAAGTTAACGAAAGCTTCGAAGTCACCATGAAACGAACTTGCAGCAAGCTTGCCACAAGCTTGCCGTGCAAACTTATTGCAAATTATAGCAAAACCAGAGTACGAAACACAACCCGGGATAGAACTCGCGACCTCCCGGTTCCAAAGCGGAGACGCTAACCATTGAGCCAGTTGCACTCTGAGAGGAGAAGATAGATTTCGCTAATACATCGTTCGATTCGTATACGATTTATTTTTTAACTATTTTCTGGTTTTCATTAATTTTTTGAGTTGAGAATATGATTTGAAGTCAAAGAGAGAGCGATTTTCGCTAATAACTACGTTTTGTTAGTAGAATAAATTATGAAATTAGAGTTCGAAAGTAATTACTTTAAAACGGGACAAAATGTCTAGTTATTATTGTTCAACAAACACTGACTGTTTTTTAGATTTAATTTTGTTTATCAACGTTAAAATTTCAACATTAAGAAAAAGGCGATATAGTTTTTTTAAAGTGAGAGTGATATGTTTAGTAAAAAGATGGAAAATGTTTCAAAATTTTTTTTATAAAAAAGTTATTTTTTTCACAAATTATCATTGATTTATTGAATTAATAAAAAAGAATTACGGTCTAGGAGATGCTATTAAAAATCGGATGTTTTTTAAAACAGAGACAAAGATAATTATCTCTTTATTGTGCTATCTTTGCAGGAAGCTTGTTTTGCAAAATTGCAGCAAGTTTGATTTGCAAAGGAGGTGGCGCTATTTGTCACATCGAAATTGCTACAAGTTCGATTCAAGTTTGACGCGTCAAATTTTGCCATGACAAGTCAAAATCAAACTTGCTGCAAATTTACGTGCTATCTGGGATAAATTATGAAATTAGGGTTCAAAAGTAATTGCTTTTAAAATGGGACAAAATGTCTAAGTTATTATTTTTCAACAAACATTGACTGTTTTTTAGGTTTAATTTTGTTTATAGACGTTAAAATTTCAACATTAAGAAAAAGGCGATATAGTTTTCTTTAAAATGCGAGTTCTACATTTAATAAAAATTTGGAGAATTTTTCAAATTTTTTTTATAAAAAAAGTTAATTTTTTCTACAAATTATCATTGATTTATTGAATTAATAGAAAGAAGGACGTTCTAGGAGATGCTATTAAAATCGGATGTTTTTTAAAACAGAGACAAAGATTATAACCAGATATAACTGTAAGTGTGCTGTATCATCTTTGCACCATACCCAGATAGCAATTTTAGTTTGCAGCAAACTTGCACTGCAAATCTGCAAGCTTGCAGCAAGGTTGATACGACAAGAGTGCAAGTGTGAAACAAGCTTGCAGCAAGTTTTCGCAAGCTTCGAAGTCACCACGCGACGAACTTGCAGCAAACTTGTCATGACAAACTCATTACAAGCTATAGCAAAAACAGAGTACGAACACAACCCGGATTAGAACTCGCGACCTACCGGTTCCTAAGCTGAAGCCCTAACCACTCGGCCAGTTAAACTGTGAGAGATGACGATAGATTTCGCTAATACATCGTTCGATTCGATTCGTATACGATTTATTTTAAATTGTTTTCTGGATCTCATTAATTTTTTGAGTTGAGAATATGAGTTGAAGTCAAAGAGAGAGCGATTTCACTAATAACTGCGTTTTTCTAGTAGAATAAATTATGAATTTAGACTTCAAAAGTTATTACGTACTTTTAAAATGGGATAAAATGTAAGTTATTATTTATTTCAACAAACATTGACTGTTTTTTTAGGTTAAATTTTGTTTATAAACGTTAAAATTTCAGCATTAAGAAAAAGGCGATATAGTTTTCTTTAAAGTGCGAGTTCTATATTTAGTAAAAAGAGGGAAAATGTTTCAAAATTTTTTTATAAAAAAGTTAGTTTTTTCACAAATTACCATTGATTTATTAAATTAATAAAAAGAAGGACATTCCAGGAGATGCTATTAAAAATCGGATGTTTTTTTAAAACAGAGACAAAGATAATTATCTCTTTATTGTGCTATCTTTGCATCTTTGCAGGAAGCTTGTTTTGAAAACTCACAGCAAGCTTGCATTGCAAAGGAAGGGTGGCGCTACTTGTCACGGTGAACTTGTGGCAAACTCGTTTTGCAAGTGAGGGTGACGATTCTGCATTGTTAGTTTGCCACAGCTTTGCTTTAAGTTTGATGCGGCAAATTTGCCATGACAAGGTAATATCAAGTAAAAATCAAACTTGCTGCAAACGTACGTGCTATCTGGGTACATATGTTTTGCAATAGTGGTGTGAAGTTTGTCATAACAACTTCACAACAAACTTGTTTTGCAAGTGGGTTGGTCGATTATGCTTTGTTACTTTGCAGGAAGTGTGCTGCAAAGTTGCCACATCAAGTTTGTCATGACAAGCTAATATTAAGAAAAACCAAACTTGCTGCAAATGTGCATGCTATCTGGGTATCATTCTGCCAGGAATTACCACTTCAAGCGGCGCTGCATCAAATGCGATGGAGAGCACAGACAAGGGATTGTAAAAATCAAAGAAAAAATAGATGCTTCCTACCTGCATTAACTGCAAGCAGTCACACTTAGCAGGATGGAAAGGCTGCTCGGCCAACGCAAGAGTGATGAAAACCGGCTGATGTTCGAACAAGAAAATGTATATCCAGGTGACGACCCTCATAAACGCAAAGATGATAGATAAAAGAACAATCAGAATCGAAAGGAAACAAGCCACCAAGTCGAATGACTGAAACTATCTTCCAAAGACTTTCTGACCTCCACGAATCCCTCCAAGACCCGGATGAAATAAAGGAATTACTGCAAAAGTTCCCTACGTTTATAGAATCTGCGAGACTTTGCAGAAAAATGAAAACCAGGGAAGAAAAGCTCTGATAGTGCTGAACTCCTTTCTGGGAGCTAACTAACAATCTAGATTATTTCTTGTCGTTACAGATTCCACTCGGCGGCGATAGATGGCGCCACGTCTTCGAAAGCAGCACTTATCCACCCTCCTACACCAACCCCTTCTTCGACGAGGCGTGAGACAGTGTACTAATCAGTAGCTGGAATGGCCAGCTAAACCGACCTTCATGAAGGCTTCCCAATTAGCACAAGATGTTCTACAATGTTCATATGATATCTTTACAATGTTGAGCGGTATATCGTAGCAATATCGTGGAGAAATCTTAAAATATCTTGTGCTAACAGGGTTCATTTAGATTCAAATCAACAACCCCAGGATCAAGAATACAACTATCTGGAATCTTAGATTGTGGTCCCAGAGACCGTGCGCTTTGCTCACTTACCACATCACTGACTCTACTCATGTGAGTCAGAAAAATTTGATTTTAGCTATTAGCTGTTGGGAAATGGAAGCCTTCGTAGTGACGCATTATATCCAATACGAACTCTACCGTGACCTTCGAAATAAGGAGGCCCTTCTATGCCCCGGACCGATTTCGGGTGTTTTCAGTGGTGTAGTCGCAAAATAAATAGTGCCGGAACGCTCTAAAAGCAGAACCAGAACGCTCTAATCTTTTCTTATTTATTTGTCTTGAAAAAAAAAGCATTGCCGGAACGCTGTTTCGACGCGTTCCACCTCCACTACACCCCTGGGTGTATTGCTTCGTCAATGGGAATCTTCAAAATTTCAACACTTAGAACATGTTAACGAAGGTTTAAAGTAGAGCTTTTTTAATGTTGGGACTTGAGGATACTTTGAAAATATCAAATTTGATGCCTCTATTAATCTAGCTTTCAATGTTTATTTAAAAAAATAAGATCAGCCTAATTTTGTGGAATGGCTGCCATAATTGTCAGTTATCGTTCTTTCTGGCGACTTATAGGGCTTGTTCGGCGATTAAACTAATTATTTACAGTCATTTCATTCGGGATTTATTCAAATTTTTTTATACAGAACTCTTTTGATTTCTTCTTTTGAAATGGACCTAATGCCAGTCTTTTCTCACATTGACAAAACGAAATTGACAAAAAGGCTGACACTACTGCTACTGCACAATCATGACTTCCACCTGTCGATTTCAGACCTCAATTACTTGAAAGCAAACAGAATTCAGTTGTTGAGCTTTCCACTTCACTGCAGCCATGAGCTGCAACCCCTGGATCGCAGCGTGGATGTCTGAATCTGTGAATAGTGCTTGCAACTCATGGCACAGAAACAATCATGGGAAAACAATGACGATCTACGATATTCCAGGAATCGTAATGACAACTCTCCCACAGGCTACCTGTGAGAGAAACAAAGCAGTAGGCTTTGCACTGGCAAGAATGAGTAATTAGAACCCAGACGTCTTTCTCGATTCAGAATTTCTTTCTAGAAACGAGACGGACCGTCCTCAAGCTACACCTAACGGACCTTAGAATGATTCGTCTCCTTTTTCATCACTTGTGTGCAAGTCCGATGTCAACCGATGCCGACTTAGCCTCCGCTACAGAACATGAAATAAATGATTCTCAACTGCAGCAGGTGTTACCATCTCCAGTGGTTGCAGTTTTGATTCTACAGGTTGGTTCACAGTTGGAAGAGCTCTGGCCTTTTCCAAAAGCTAACATATAAGACAAGGGACAAGAAAGGGGCGAAAGAATAAGCCTTCTGCTATTTTGACAGATAACTCACGCGGAAGATGAACTTCGGGCAGAAAGAGAAGCCAATGAGAAGAAAAAATTAAAAACAACTGTGAAAGCCAAGAAACAAGTTTCTCTCAATGGAAATAAATAAGGCAAGTCGAAAAACAGAAATTTAAAAAAAGGCCAAAAACAGACAATAAAAGTCAGCAAACAAATTGTGCCTCCCGATGATAACGACGATTTTGATGTCAATTGGGATTCGGTTGAGGACTTGGATGATTAAATTTTGAAAAAGACCCGGAGGTCATTGATTTTGTGTTAGTGAAGCTGTTAAATGAGGAAAAGAGAATTTAAAAATTTTTCGGGTCAAAAGTTTTGGACCAAAAAGAGACGCGGCGAATTGAAGGCGAGCTTCCTCAAAAAAAAGTTTCAAAATGCTGAATTCATTTATTTTTCCAAATATAGTTGAAATTTCCGTTGTCCGAAGAGCTGATTTAAAAAATGGTTCTGCCTCCACATTTGTATATTAGGGCGACAAAGAGACAATTTTTTATTTTTGTGATTTGAAGTCGACCTCATTTCTTTATACCGTAGTTAAGCATTCCTAAATTTACTCGTAAAAATGCGATTTGATATGAAGCTCAATTCTTTGTATCTTGGCTAAATAAAAGTTCTTAAATATAAAATCTATTTTATTTCCTAATTAGATAGGTACCTACAGTAAAATTAAGAAAAGAAGAGGTGTGGTGCCAACCTGCCCCTGGTGTGGTGCCAACATACAGGGGCACATTGGCACTGGTGTATCAACTCATTCAACTGAATACTGCTCCCTTATTTTTTGACCAAATTGTTATTACTTCCGGTTCAGGCTAGACAAATGATGTAGGAATATAAGGTAACACAGATTAGCTGTCTAATCATTACCAAAAAATGAAAAAAACTCCCAACCAAAATCGGTGCTAACCAGTCCCGGTCTTCCCTACCTCGTATTATAATATATACTTGGAAAAAAAGTGCTTAAGTGCAGAATCATTTGCATCGTGCAATATGAATGAAAGGGATACTAAGATAGTTTAACTATCTGTAAACAAATTTATGGAAAATTAGCTTAATTACAATGACATTTAGTAGAAATTATTCACATTTTCACTTCAAAAACAAATAATGCTTACATAAATACTAATCAGAGTTAGACAAAACAACAAACAAAAAACTGGATACAAAAAGAAATTCAAAGAACTCAAACAACCAGATTCGACGCTTTGTGCACGAGAGAAAGAACCGATTGGAACTCGGTGGTGCTTGACATAGTATCCAAATGGATTTGGCGATTGCTTAAATATTGGAGGATTACTATATGAAGCATTAAGCCAGAAGTGAATCTTGGGTACGATCGTTTTGTGTTATCAAAATAAACAAAATAGAAAACTCTTTCATACTCTTTTATATTTATTTGTATTCTTTTATGTGTTTTTTCTCCAATACTACACTTAATCACTATAAGGGTGTCCGAGAATTGTTGGACACATTTCAAAAATTAATTTTAAAAAACTAATAATGTTTTAATTACGGTTTTTTTAAATGATAGAGCATTTTAAAACTTTTTTTTTCAGATAGGTAACACGCCGTTTCGGTGATTTATGAGGTCGTAAATTACTGGAAATCAAAAATTGCTTTAGAGCCTTTATCTGCGAAAATATTAAAACTGGAAGAAAAGTAAAAGCGTGTATTTGTAGGGAATTTTACGCTCTTTAAATTTGTTAATTCACATGTAGTGCGAAAACTTAAGAGTTTTCGAGATATTCAAGAAAAACTAAAAAAAGGAACCAGGAAACGAGCATCGGCTTCTGTTGATCGGCAGCCATTGCGAATGGAAATCTGTCACCGGATACTGACTCTCAACTATGTAATTAGATGACCCCTTCTCTGCTATCTCTTAACTATAGTAGAGAAGGGATCATCTAATTAGATAGTTCAATGTCAGTCACCGGTGGTTGATTTCCATTGGCAATGCTACCGATCAACAGACGCCGATGCGCGTTTCCTGGTTCCTTTTTTTAGTTTTTCTTGAATATCTCGAAAACTCTTAAGTTTTCGCACTACATGTGAATTAACAAATTTAAAGAGCGTAAAATTCCCTACAAATACAAGCTTTTACTTTTCTTCCAGTTTTAATATTTTCGCAGATAAAGGCTCTAAAGCAATTTTTGATTTCCAGTAATTTACGACCTCATAGACCACCGAAACGGCGTGTTACCTATCTGAAAAAAACGTTTTAAAATGCGCTGTCATTTATTTAAAAAAATCTTAGTTGAAACATTATTAGTTTTTTTTTTTATTAATTCTTGAAGTGTGTCCAACAATTCTCGGATACCTCGTATATCATAGGCATGTTAAGGACAAAAACACTCTAGAGATTACTTTATTTATTCATTAAGCAAGTGGTTCCCAACCCATGCGCCACGGCCCATTTGTGGGTCTCGGATACCGTATTAATGGGCCGCGAAATGCTAGTCACGAGTCGAAGTCAGGGGAGCTTCAAGAGTCTTCACTTGTTTCTTGCTTTATAAAACAATATATTTTCATTCCTTTTACAGTAAGCTTCACTAAATAATGTTTTTTGTTTTTTGAGTCACTAAATATATTTCTGAAAAATTCCGAATTTCAACTTTTTATACGGTTTCCCCGGCCCTATCAGTCATATTGAGTAAAATATTCTTGACACTCTAAAATTTTAACCAAAAAAAGTCGCATTCTTCAGCGACTAAAATTGAGCTAATTTTGGAGCTTTGAATTTCATTATTTTTACCAATCAGCGGCCTCTTCGAGCAACTGCTGCGCATTGTTTGGTGAATCGTCTGCAAGACGGCTATTGAAATGGTATAAAGTGGTCTAAGTCAACGATATTCAAAGCTCCATAACTCGGTCAGTTTTAGTCGCAAAAGAGTGGGACTTTTTTTTGTTTAAAATGTTAAAGTGTCAAAAATATTTTAGTAAATATGATTGCTTAAAAAGTTAGATTTCGTAATTTTTTCAGGAATAGATTTATTCACTCAAAAACATATTATAATTTCCCCCTTCATTTAAAGCAGTTTTCCAATTGTAACTATACGTACTCTAACGGTTTAGAAATTAGCTATTGGACCACGATAAGTGTAGACACCCTGACACCCTGTATATATATATAAATATATGTGTTTGTATTTTTTTTACTTGTATATTTATTTAGTGGGCCTCAAAATATTTTTTACACAACAGGTGGTCCACACAACCAAAAAGGCTGGGAACCACTGCATTAAGCTATTTGTACAATTGATTGATTGATTGATTAAAGGGGTTTATGGGATTTTCAGATGCAAGGGCTATTATCCCCTCTTCATTCCAAAATTCTTTTCATTCCTCTTAAAAATATGAGGGAAAATTCCCATCAAAAGATGGACTAAACTATTGCCAATATGATTCGGTCAAAAAAAAAAAAATAAAGTCGCTCTACTAAGTAAAGCCTCTATCCTTTTTCGGCTTGGCACTTCTTTTCTATTTGTACATCGTTAGTTTCAGTTTTAAAGTTAAACAAATGTCCCTTTTACAGAAAATTTACAGGTAAAAGCATTGAGTTTCATGTAATTTAATTTAATAACAAAGTTTCGAAAAGGTTTACAAAATTGGCCAAGAAAAACTTAATTTACTTCAGTGAATAAAGATTAAAAACAAAATAAAATGACACATCCATAAAGTGTATAAGTAATTAAATATAATATAAATTTATTTATACTCTTTAAAAACCTTACTCTGTACGCAATACAATGCAAACGCTTTCCCTTTAATTGTATTCAAGTCATTTAACGCATTCCTGACTCATAATGTTTTCCATTTCGCTTATTACAAAGGCCCCATTCAAATAAAAATCTGGATGCCATTTAATCACAAGAAACGCAAATTGTTACAGCGTTTAACGCTTCGGAACTTTATTGATTTTCGTATCATCTCTAACAGTAGTCATGACACGCTCCAGAAAACTTTTTAGCTTATTAAAGACCTGTGTCATATTCACGCGCATGCGCTCTTGAGTTAAAATAAAACATGGGAAGAAGATTCCGCATACGATTTTTCGAACTAAAATACTTTCTACTTTTCTTCAGGTTCCTCTTCGTTTGTAGACAGACAGAAGCAAAATGGGTAAGATATTTTGTTGCATTAAATTGTTGAAAGAAGTAACAGGAGTGATATAAAATAGTTATTTGCAAGTAATCAGAAGAATATTATAAAATGTTTTTATTTTATGATGAAAATAAAGAATGCTGATACGAATCAGAATGAAATTCGAAATAATTTCGTATACTTAATAAGAAAAAAATTAAATCGTTTGCTTAATAACTTCAGTTATGTCTTTGCTTTCTGTTTCTACTATGTTAATTTCTGTGTCCAAGAAATGAAAAATCTGATCTGCTTATTTTGAACCACTTCTCCGGAATTGAAAAAATATTTGTTCATATAAACATTTTTTCTGATTACCTGTAGAAGGATGCAGGGACATATCTCCGCTTCGTTTAAAATATAAATGTTTGCTAGAAGTTGCTTTTAACTCCTGCATTTGTTCAGACATGAAAATGTTTATTTCGGAAACATAATTGAACATGCTTCTAACCATTATATAAAAGATGTTCCGTAAGTACATATATAAAATAAATTTTACGTTTAAACCATTCATTTTATCAGTTGTTTTAAAAAATTTTTTATAAACTTGTTTCACAAATACACGAAAATATTTCGAAATAAATGATGAATGCAAAACGTAGAGAAACGTCTTGATATAAAAATATCTCTCTCTAAACAAAAGCTGAGAAGTCTGAAATTATCATGAAATTCTAACAAAAGGCTATTTTATTTCATTTTTAAATGTAACAGTTTTGCCCTAGATGCTCAAAAAATTATAATTTGAGATTTTTGTTTATTTGTTATCAGTATATAAAACTATCTAAGCAAGGGATTACTTTTTCCTTAGTACAAGTTTAAAAGCATATACTTATTTCCATATGTAAGTATTCTATAAGTATATTTAGCACTAAAATTTAGCAACAATACTGAATAGCTAAATTTTTAAGTAAGTAAATTATTTCTGGAATTTTTATTCGTATTATGAATATGTCTAATATGTTCCTATATCTTTTTAGCTTTACATTTAAATATTACATATATATATATATATAAGATATAAAACAACATAAAAAACATAATATTTTCAGAAAAACTAAAAATTTTAAATATTACACAAATACAAGAAAATTATACTAAAATGAGAAAGCTATTTCTGCGTTCGCGCAAAAGCTGCGTCAACAAAAAAGCATTATATCAAAACAAACAAGAAACAAAAGACAAAAATTCAAAAACATACAAGAAACAAAGGACAAAAAAGAAGACAAAAATTTTAATAAATTGAAAAATATCAAGGCGAGCCGCTCGTCAGGGAAGGGGGGAAGCTCGCCTATGATATTAATAAGTGCTTTTTTCTGCTAACGACATACGAAAACCGTAAAAATTTGTCGCTATCCCCTCAAAAAGCACAAGGCAACTAAAAATGGAAAAATTCTGGAAGAAACGACAAATACACTGAAGATGATTTAAAAAATCGAAAGAAAAAAATCCGGATATATAAGACCTAGAATAAAAATAATACACTAATATTCACAAAACAATAAAGAGCTTTTTTTTATCCTTTGTTTCTTGTATGTTTTTGATATATATATATATATATATATATAATTTTTCAATATTAAAATATCGAAACAGGAAAATGCAAGCTTTTAAGTTATTTCCAAAAATATATATTCAAGTCGTATTTGATGCCAATATTAATTTGTTAACCATAATGGATATTGTACGAGATTATCTCATATATTGATAATGTAAACCACAATTTTTCTTTTTACAATTTTCATTACACATAAATGGGATAACTTCAAGTTAAATACCCACGGAGTTTACTTGGCAAAATGTAAATGAAAAAATGTCTGTATAAGGGAAGAAAGACCAATCCAAACTTTTTGTGATGGGGTTTTTAAAAAAAATTTAAATTTTTTTTTGAAATAAATTTTTTTAGTAGTTTTCTTTTTTTCCAGCTCATGAAATCATTTAGTCATTTTTACATTTGTGATTACAAATGAAAATATTATTTTCTTTTTCAGCTAGTTTTCATTTATTTCCGTAACGCATATTGCAATTTTATTCCTTGAAATTCTATTCTAAAAATGTAAAGTTTGTTTTGTTGTAAATTTGGGTCTTTTGCTAATTTATTATATATACTCCGTTATTTATTATATAACATAGATTTACAACAAATCAACGATACTTAAATAAAAATTCATAATTCAAGCAATTTAGAATTACGATTACTAAGATAATTGTTGATAATTTTAAATTGTATTCAAAGAAATCGCATTTTTGCTTATTAAAACATGAATGTGTTTGAATATCAATATTTTCCATATTGATATTCAAACTGCAAAGGGATAGTTTCTCAACATTAACTTATTCAATAATTTTGAAAATTTTTGTTAAAAATTATAAATGCATTTTAAAAGTCTGCCATTGCCACAAATAGGAATGTTAAATTACCGTTACACAAAATTTGTGCATTTAATAGATAAATCGGTAATTTTAAATAAATTTTCATCTCATATGGAATAGTCATTTCTTTTACTTTCTACAGTTACGTAGCAGTGACAACAGAACAAGATCTCAAAGGCCTTTGTGGGGATGGGTATAAAAGTTAATAATTAAGAAAAACATTTACTTCGATTATCAAATAATAATCAAGACATACATAAGTCACAACGAAAATCAGTCTAGTGCCGTTTACTGAGAGACTGTATGTTGTTTCGTTAGACTTGTAATATTTTCATACCTTGAAGCAATGACAAAAACCACCAGCTTAAGAAAACCACTTACAAGACGGGAAAATAAATTTGAGTTCATAAAATAGGAAAAGGTTGAAAATTTTGGATTTTTACAGTAATTATATACATTACGATTTACAAAATAAATAAATAAAATAAATAAATCACACAGTTGTTAAAACTGACCTGCGCCTTTGAATTAATTTATTTCTTTTAGATCATAAAATGCAGATCGCAATGTTAAGCCATACTCTATACCCGTTTATTATGAGCTAAGCGTATATTTGTTTGTGCATGGTATCTTGTTTATTTGTATAACTAGAAAATCACCCGTCGTGGTATGACGGATGCAAATTGCCTCTTCATTCGAGAGATTTCCCGTCAAATTTGACGTGTTTAAACAGTTATATATGCGAGAGAAATGTTTAACATTGATTGAAAACAAATAAAATAAACATATGTTTTATGAAAGGAAATATATATTTTTTTATTTACATATTATTTACATATTTCTTTATTCAAAAAACCTCTTGGTAAACAACATTCCGTGTGAAGTATTTTTCTTTGTTTAACAATTTTATTATAATTCAATAACCATGAAATTCTCAGCTTGTTAAACGTAAATCAAAAGCTAAAATTTCAAAGGAATTCTTTTTCGAAATTCTAAACAAAACAAAGCACTTCTCTGCGTGTCAAACGTTACCAAAAAATATTATCAAATTATATCATCACGATTGCAATAAATAATGAGATGCATCGTGGCGTCCAAACTATATCATGCGCATGATATACCACGGACATAATTTACTACTTTCTGTTAAAAAACGGAAATTAATTTGAAATATATGATTAATATTATTTAAAATTTCTCGGGAACTATTGATCATAACGAAATAAATTTTATGTCAATCGATAAAAAATTTTATTTCACTACTTTAGAACTATTAAATTTGAAATTAGAACGAAAATTACTCTTTTAAATTTAAAATTACTGAAATTTAGGTTCTCTAACAATGAAATGATGCTGTTTAACGTCTCGCAGTGCCTATGGCACGGGTTTTATTGTTGGTGATGTCAGAGCGTTACCGAGAGACAGATCTGGGCTATTATATTAGTAATTATTTTAATTTTCGTAATGGTTAGTATTAGAAACGATACTAAGCAAAAGAACTATTTATCAGAGAACTTAAGAATACTTTCAAAAATTAGTGATAAAACGCCAAAATTTAGCTTAATTTATAATTAATTTAAAGGTTAATTAAAATTTTGAAAAAACTGCTCTGAAGAGTATTTTGTTACACTCTAAAATTTATTTTTACCAAATCTGGTAATTCTAAGTCCAACAACCTGTTCTGTATAGCGACAGTGCATAAACGATACACGCATTAGCTTTATTATAGATTTTGTCTTCTATAATGCCTCACATATTTTATCGGTATTTGAAATTGTGCATTTTGAGCACTGAGCTAACCAGCTTAATTCATATGGTTCTCAGAAAATGCACTATCTCCATTTTCAGATTTCTTATAAATAATATGTATCATAAGCTAGCATGCTAAATAGCATTTTTGTATTGATTTGATATGACTCGCACAATACGCGTAGTTCTTACATCATCTCTCTTCATACCTATATTAAACTGGTGCGTTTTAGATCTCTAGGAACGAAAATGTGGCTTAGTATTAAGCTTTGTTAGAAAATGGTGAGCTGTGGTTGTCTGGCGGGACAGGAGAGTTTCCAGCTCGAAACTCAATTCCACCGAAGAACCGCCTTGTAAGCAGGCCTGGTGCGAATTAAATCTGACGTCGAGGGTGACAAGCTGTTCCGCTGGAAATTTGGTGAGGGAGTGCCTGCTCAGGTGTCGTCTGCGTCATCTGACCTCTGTTCAAAATTACGTCAGTCCTAAAGTAGCCCTCCTGTTGCTTCAAAACGGGACGCAAATACTGCGTTGAAATAGTACCAGAACTTATTTTTTACGGAAGAACGAATACAGATACTGAAACCTGTTTATTTGGTGTTTCCTTCGAAGTAACTGCCCCGTGCTGCCGCACAGTGTTGTCATCGTTCACACAAAGATATAAATGCGGATTACAAGACACCTTTTGCCATCTCCTCCAATGCTTTTGCCGCTGCACTTCTTTGAAACTTGAGAATCATTGTAACTTAAGCAAATTCTTCATTCGAGGAAAAGATTGAGAAATCAGCTGGGATTTAGCTAGTTGTGGAGATGCTGGTATGTGATATTTTGACAGGTAATTTGACACCAGGAGAGATCTGCGAACCAGCGTCTTATCGTGATGGAGCCTCTCCGATGGTGCCTTCCCTCGGTGGGAAGTTTTGAATGCTTGTAATCACGAGTTACGTTCTTGCACTGTAAGTATTTGAACTGGATGAAACCTGTTCTGAGTATTTGGTCACGCGATACTCTTCGCCTGATCGTCGGAAATGACATAATTCATCTATATTTGGAGAACATTTAAAAAGTCCTAAAACTTTTTGAACGTAGTAGCACCGTTTATACGTCTTTCAAGGGACTGATGCAAAGCAACGTATAAATGAAAAAACGTATAATTGAAATTTTAATAAAAAACTTTGATTATTACAAACTGAATGCTACTAATGCAAATTCATTTAAAAATATTAAGTTTAGAGTTTTTTTTAATATAATAGTAGCATAATGCTACATAGTATGGATATCAATAATTATATTTTAAAATTAAACATTTATCAGAAAAGTGAGAAAAATCACACATTTATTGCATATCTTCAGCACTAATTACATATATCGTATACGATTTATGTAGATGCAGGTAGGCGTTTAATTAAAAAAAAATGACGTGGCGATTGTCTGTAAATACCTATTAAGTACAGAATTATGAATAGAATTAAGTTCATTGAATGTTTTTTCGCGCGACCAAACAACTCTTACTCGCTTTCTTAGTGGGCATATCAGAAGTTTGACTTTCTCTCATAATTCTAAGTGTTTTGAGATCTGCCCAAAATGTACTGCAGAACAGGCCACACCTGACCATATTCTTGCATGCCTGGGGCTTTCCCAACAGGATCTTGTTTAAAATCCTCTATTGACTTTGGATTTCTTCAGGGTACACAGGCTCATGGACCTGATATAGCTCTGCTGACCTTCGGGGATCATCATCAACAACAACGAATGTTTTTTCACTGTTCTTTTGAGTAAAGAAATAAGTTCGAAGTTTTTCAAAGGAGTACATTACGTCTGTAAAGAAAGGTGGAACAACTTCATCATCTCCTAAATTAGCAGCAGACGAATTGTCTTCTATTAACTCATCAATTGTGAATAATTTCGAAGTCATGATATCAGTATGACAGTTCACATGCTAAATTTTCACATTTTAGAAACGGAGGAAAAAGACGTATAACTGGAGCTGTGCGTCTTATAAACGAAGCACTTTATCATTGCAATGGATACGAATGAATCGGGACTGGGAGGAAACGACGTATAAACAAGAAACCGTGCTTTACTGTAAATATAATATAAAAGTAAACTTATATAGCGATCTAAATAATATTTCCTTTTAACTCATTCTTTTACAGTTCCTCGAACCCCTGTTCCCAGTGCTGCCTCCGTCAACTTCGGCATAGGACTGACGATGGTGCTGGTGGGTTGCGTCATGCTGGGGGTTGCCGCCGCCATCCTGTGCCTCAGCAAACCTATTCTCTATTCCAGAGATGGAAGGTACGACCAACTGTTGATGTCTGTGGTGCCCGTGGATCCTCGAAAGAGATGGATGATGGGATTGCAACATCCCCCCAAGTGACTTTATACTAGTGAATGAGTTAATAAAACTTAAAAACACGGAAACATGCGATGTTATGTGTCTTCACTGCGAAAATGGTTCGGGCCATTATCTTCATTTCTAATATCTTTCGGGCAGCTGTGGCCTTGTGGTAAGGTCTCGGAATCGGGGCTCGTGGGATCCAGGCTCGAAACCCAATTGCACTGAAAATCCGCCGTGTATGTGGGCTTGTTGCACGTTAAATGATACATAGGGAGTCAAACGTCCCCCTTCTGGTGTGGTGTGAAAGGTTGGGGAGGAGGTACCAGCTCAGGCGTCGTCCTCCTCATCTGACCGCGTTTCAAAATTACGAGCCCCGTTCCAAAATAGCCCCCGTGTTGCTTCGAAGCGGGACGTTAATACAATTAACCTAAACTAAACTAAGGACATTCATAGAGTTGTTTGAAGTTTTGTACAGTAGGCGCTGTCAGACCATTCAGGATCTTCGTTTTCTTAACATGATAATGTTTATAGACTGGATACTATCTGTAAATTGGTGCGACGTGCATGAAGTAAAAAAATCCTTCAAATACTCTACAGGGCAGACCGCTAGATCAAGAGCTACCAAATTTGGCCCATAGTTACTTCTTGAGTAGTAGATGGTCACTAAGAAAGGGATTTTCAAAATTTTTAATTAAAAATTAATCGAAATTTTAACTCTTTCCTTCAGTATCTTCGGAGCACATTATTGCGGAAAAACCATTTTTATACCACTTTAAAAAAATCATCTTTTCAGAGATACCAATTTTTATTTCCGAACAGTTTCATCTCTAATTTTAATAAATTTTTAGAAATATTTTTGAGAATATTTTGTAACAATACTTTTCATTGTTTTAGTTACCGCGTTTATACTCACGCACGTTGCATCGATATTAATATCGATGCAACGTGCCCCTTGCCATGAGATTTTATTTAACCTCCTAATTAGATGCCACCAACCATTTTCGATATTTTTTATTATTTTAACCTATTTAAGATGGCAAAGGATACTCGAGACATTTAAGAGTGTCCAGGCGATTTTTGTATTTAAAATTAGTGGTTTCGTTGACTTAAATACGGATTTAAATAGTAAAAAGTCTGTAATTCGATGCACGTGTCAGAGTCGTCATTGTAAGGAGTTAAATACATTTTTTGTGTGGTTTATTGTTGCTATAATTAAAACTAAATTTTTAAAAATAATATAAAGACAGACGAATCAAGCCCAAAACATTATCATGCGGGCCTGGATGCTTGGATCTCTTTAAAATCTTTTTTGTCATTTAGTAACAAACATGTTAAAACGCAGAAAAATTGAGTTTTCTTAACTCTCTAAACCCGGCTAGAGTGAGAATTCCATTGCCTCAAAACCTGGAGTGAATTTTCGCTTAGAAAAACAGAATGGAATCGTCACGTTCTTTACAGAAATTCCAGAAGGTCGACACATATGGTTGCCCGATCAATTATCAACAAAGAGAAAGGAACTACATTTTCCCTAAAAAATTCACCCAGGCGCCCGAAACCTTCTGTCGAACGGGCGATTTGAGGCGGGATAGGGCTCAGAGGGTTAAAGTTTTAATTTATAAATTAATTGGCTCTCCAGAGTCGTAGAGTTCATCTCTTCTGAAGAACTAAACATACGCAGATTACTTTTTCTTAGAAACTGGCTAACACAGTCAATGAGCTACTTGAAATGGAAATACAAAAGATTTAAGAGCATATTAAGGATTCGAGACAAGAGCTAGCACGAAACGGAATGAGACGGATAACGAAATATGAAGATATAAATTTACTTACACACAGGGTGCAAACGCTTCGTATATACCACAACAATTTAAGATAACAAAATATTTAAGCTCAATAGCATTATTACAGCTGAATGTAAATTCTCAGTAACATAGTTTTGATATTCTTGTAGATTTAAACTGAACCATATTCCTCCACTGCTCGTCTTTTAGTTTCGGTATCGGATGTTAATATCTATAAAAATTTTTCCCTCAATAGATATTAGCATCCATTGCCCTCGATAGAGAAAATAGATATAGATAGATGAAATATTCATTGTGGCTTAAAATAAAAATGCTATATTAAAATTTCTTGATTTTTCATTGTCACCAAATTTGAAGAGAAATAAACTATGTTGGTAAAAAAAGTCACAAATTCTTCATTTAGGGTTAAGGTTTCATGATTTTTTTAATCCGCAGAGAACATTTGCAGAGACATATTAAAATTATAACACCTGACCAGTTATTTACAGTAAAAGAGCAAATAAATAATAAACATATAATATAAATTGTCATTAGGGGCTTTGAAAAGCAAATATTTCTAAAATTTAGAAACAATATTAAGTTATTTAAACAGTATTATTCTAATATTTTTTCTTTTGTCTGAAAATGAACTTCATCATATACCTTATTTTTTACCTTTTGATATGTTGAAATTACTAAACCTAATTCTAAATTGAATCTTTTTTATTTACACTTACGATGTTTACAATACACGAAGAACAGTATAAAAATTTTTAAGTTAAAAATTCCATATCAAGAAGATAAATTTAAACAAAGTTAGAACAAATCTTCTAGAAAAAGTAGAATATAGCAAATTACTATTACAATGCAGCTAAATACTTTTGCAGACTTAGGACTTCGACTGAAAACGAGATAAGATAATAACAAAACTTTTTTTGCATGTATGTGAATTTTATTATTTATTGAAAAATTATAATAATATTTCTTTAAAAATGAAAGAAATTTAGAATACATCTGAGATAAATGGCAACATCGTTGATACGTATGCTGAACATTCTAGAAGTTTGTTGAGCATTTTTATACGCCACAAATTAGCAATTTTAAGCTGAAATAAATTTTTCCTATCATTTTTTTCAATTTTTTTTTTTAGTGAAAACGAAGTGTCTCAGATATCTCTTGGTTCTCTTTTTCTTTCTAATAAACCTTGCTCCTTTTCTTTATCATAAAATGCTGCCAACAAGATGCTATATCGAGATTATCTCTGATCTGAAAAAAAAATCTCTTGCGATAATTATACCCTAGCAATTAATTCCTCTATTTCGTCCTTCTATTTTCAGATTGGAATACCATTTGTAACGATTGATGTCTCTGAAGCTTCCATTAAAGTTAGTTGCGTCATTTAGATGTCTGTCAAAGAGCAGTACTAGGTTCCAACGCACAGTCAAACAAAAATATATTCGAAATATTTTTTCACACTTGATTGAGCGACTCCATTTATTTAATTCTGCACCGCTCAGTGATTCGTGTTTACATCATTATTATGTTTGACTTTTTCGATTAATTTTGTATAATTTAACAAGTTCGCGGACATCTAGCTTGTGTTATTATGTTATTTGCTGGGACATCTAAGCTGCTTGAATAGCATTTTGTGTAAAACCAGCGGGAGTGGTCTTCCCTAAACTTTCTCGTATACTCCTAACACATGTAGAGAAAAAATAAACTAAAACCCTTAATAAAGTGGATAAAAAAATAAGCGAAACGTCATACCACGATTTCCGCAGGTCGTCCAACACGGAAGTGGAATTAGAAGACGGCGTGATTACTTTTAGGGCTGGGTGTAAGCTAAAGAAAACGAAATTCGCAGTTTGAACGCCTTTTTCTTAACCGATTGACACAGAAATTTGACATAAATCTACCATTAAGGTAAGAAGGCCACATATCAAATTTCATTTATCAAAGTAATTTTTTAAAGAAGTTACTGCGTTCAAAATTATACGATTATACAGATCGACAGACAGTCAACCCTTTGACGGATTGGGCCCAAAATTTTATATGGACCTACATTTATGATGATAAAACTGTGTACCAAATTTTTTTCATCTAGCTATTCAAGTTTTTGAGTTATAGTGCTCACATGAACGCGGACAGACAGACAGATTTCCCGTAAACGGATTTTGTCCAAAATTTGATAGAAACCTTCAAATTATGTGTAAAGACCCCATACCAATTTTCATCCTTCTATCTCTAGTAGTGTTTGAGTTATCGTGTTCACAGACAGACATAATTCCAAAATTGTGTTTCTAGGACTCAGGGTGGTCTAGAACGTGGAGATTCGTCAAAATCTCGAGTTCGAATTTTTTGACGATTACAATACTTTCTCTTTGTAAACTTTGTATACGAGAAATTAAAAATGTGCGGCGTGCGCCGCTTTGCGTTTTAGCTTGTCACGAACTTGGACGGGATATCACGCTTTGTCCCAACAAATAGATATGCATATGCTGCTTTGTCCAAGAACGTGTTAATAAATGATTAGCAAAATTATTTACTTAGTACATTTTTCACCTGAAGATGAAAAGCTTTTCAGTAAAGAAATTTTAGGTATACAAATGATGATTTTTATTAATTGTGTCGTTGATAACAAAATGCTGAAAGAATTAAAAAAAACTGAATAAATGCTTAAAATAAATGATTAATTTTTTGTACCTGGTAAATTGTATATATCTATAACGTGAACTATATCTATACTTGACTCTTGTCATTTCTTCAATCTTTATGTAAGTACCCCTTTAGAAAGTGAAAACAGCATACACCCAATTTTGAAAAAAATTAACTTATGTGGTTTCCGCTATCAACCATTCAATTAATATCAACTGAAAATTTAGCTCAAAATTAATTTAGAAAATTATTTTTCCTGCATTCCTTGCAGGCAATTATATTTTTCAGAATTTTTGTCAAAAAACAGAATGTCTTACAGTTTAGGGATTAAGAATGCTGGAGTGAAGTTGGGATTATATTTTCTTAAAAATAATAAATGAAACCTTTGAATTAAATCAGAATAAACGAATAGCTGTGAATATACATGATAACAATAAGTTAATAGCCATTAAAAACTTTATTGCAATATATTTGCGAACTAAAGTAACTGTTGATAAAAATAGCTCTCACATACTCTTAAAAACACATTTTTACGAAATAGGCAGGTGATTATTTTATTGACATGCAGTATAAAGAATGGAAATGCATAGATTTTACAACAGATTTCCATGTCACTCTAAAGTTGTGGGTGGAAGAAAGTTTTCTAAACAGCAAACTATTCATCGTCGAAGTTTAGGTGTAAGCATCATTTATTGAAACACTTGACTAGCAATAACCTCAAGATTCAGCAAACAAAAATTACTCTATAAAAAATAAGTACTTATCTTTTTTCTCATAAAACTCATTAATTATGAAAAACATTTCATGTTCGTTTGAGTTCATACTTTCCTGCACTGAAATGTTACATCTAAAGATTATCAACTTAATAAAAAAATAAAGAATTAATTAATTAAAGAGTAAGAATGATGTAAAGAAAAGTGTTACATCATCGCATATGCTGTTTTCATTTACAGAATTACATTTATTTATTATGGCATATTGTAAAAGTAAATTATAATATGCACTATCACTATTCTCATAAAAAAATGGAAAGTCCATTTCAGTTCAATAATTTCGAATTTACACAACTGCGAATTTATGATTCTTTTATAAATAGAGTATCAGTTTTGCGACAGCTTGCTGTTTTTGCCTTCAGTTATTATAGATATTTAAAGCATTCATTCATTGTATCAGAGACTTTGCATCTTGTCAATAAATGAATGGCTCTGATCTAGTACATTTCTTCAATGCGTTGTTGAAATATAAGGTGAGTTTTAACAAATCCAGTCATTTACGAATGCAACGAAATTGAATTGCTAAAAAAATTCAAAAGGCTGAAAATTGGATTTGTAAAAGATATTGATTAGGAAGGCAAAATCTTGTGTCGAAAATCTAATTTAGGCTGCTGCTAGGGTATTTTATTTTGCTCGTAATTCAGACTAGCAACATAAAATAGTACAATGCGACAATTAATCAAAGCACATAAATTTAAATGCCCACAAAATATATTTAAATGCTCGTTGTCATGCGCTATATTGTGACTTTACGTGCTTTTTCCTTTTGTAAACTGCGGAATACATTCCCAAATTGTATTAGAAATGCGCTTTTTACGAGTACCCTGTATTATGAGGATCAGCATCCTTACGCTGGTGTGGTGTGGAAGTTCGGAGAGGGGGCGCCAGCTCAGGTATCGTTCTTGTCATCTGACCGCGGTACCTAATTGCGAGATCCGTCCCAAAATAGACCTCCTGTTGCTGCGAAACAGGATGTTAAAATAACTAATCTATGAGGATCAAATCTATGTATATACGTGAAAGTTATAAATGAACTTTGTTTATATTTTGCAAACTTTTATATAAAACACCTTTTTCTACTAGAAAAACGTAGTTCGTATTGTTCAGCTGAGAAATTTTTCAACTGCAAAAATAACTGAAAGTAAAGAAAGAAATAAAATATTTATAAAATATTAGGAGAAGAAAGCATAATGCGAAAATAAAACTTATGAAAGCTTTCCAGGAAAAGAAAAGATATTATATAAGAATTTATAAAAACTTAGGTAAAAAATATTTTTGAAAAGCTGAACAACAAATACTTACGAAATGTACAATAAACAATGAAAAACTGTGTTAGAAATTTAATCAAAAGATACACTAGAATTTATTCTGAAACCAGAACGACTTCGAAACAAATATTTTGAGAACATAGAATTTTGAATTAAGAAACTGCACATGCTAAGTTCGTAATTTTCAGGCAAAGATAATATCATTGAAATATTATGAAACTATTCAAATGTTAATTAAATATTATAAGAAAACATTTAAAATATAATTGAAGCACAGAAAACTAAATTAAAATTCAGCAAATTTTTAAAAAAAAATCCCATTTCCTTTATTCCTTAGAAAGCGATTTCTTCTTTATTGTATTTAAAATTATTTCTAAAAATGAAATATAGATGGCGACACCAAAAGTTAAACTCTGTAGTTGAATCATTTTAGGTACGAAAGGGCTATTGCATAATTTGTTCGCACGCGTATAGGGCGTGTTTAAATGATAATCTTTTTTCTACCTGCCCTCTTATCACAGCTGCAGATAATATCTTTTACATGCAAACAATTTTCAGATGAAAGATAAAAAAAATCGTCTGGGGCGATATAAAGGAACCCGGGGACATTGACACGATATCTGTAATTAAAGACAGATTAAAAAAATTCCGGGTTTTTGCACTAAGTGATGCTAGAAAAGTGTGACTTACGTTAGAAATAACAATAGCGAAACTCCACTTGAAAATAGATAAAGAAAAAATCATATTCTTCAGATAAATTTATTTATTGAAAAATAATCTACAGACCTCTATAGGAAATATTTTATTTTTATCATTTTATTATTGGGAGGGTTTGAAGTTTTCAATAACACGTGCACCTGTTATTTTATTGTGTATTAATTTCAAAATCCTTTAATCTGTTAACTACGATCTCCCAATAAATGACGATCTATAATCAAATGTTGTGATTTGATTTTTTTATATCTTATCTTAAGGTAGAATTAGCTTTGCATTGAATCAAATTCCAAGGATTTATTTCGTATTTGATATCCTGTTTGTCATCAGTAATGCACAGATACGTTGTTTTTCTTGTTCGCACTTTCGCATTTCTTTGATGAAAATGCAAGTATAAAGACTATTCTCGATCTTAAATCCAATTGTTGCTAATTAGACACTAAATAATAACTTCGAATAAATTTATTACAAATATGCAGCCAATAATGTTTACAAAGACAAATTTGGATGCGATTTCAATTTTTAGTATCAGTGCAATTCTTTTTCAATACGTATAATATATCCATTGATTATTTGTTTTGAATATAAAGTTATTTGCTTGTGCTTTAAAATATTGTAATTCTATATATTTTTGACTAAAAAAATATTTTAAATAATTAATTACAAAAAATAATTAAAATTGAACAAATAAAAAATAAAACAGAATAAATAAGTTATTTCGCCGCAAGATAATCAAACTCCAAGTAAATCAAAAAATAAAACTAACCTTTTCAAAACTTTAAATTTTGAAATTTTTTGGATGAGTTTCTGCAAAAAAAAAAAAAAAAACCTTAATAAACTTCCAATTGTGACTTGAACTACCACATGAAACATGAAGTAAAAGAAAAAATAAAACACATTATCTATGCATCTCATACATAAAAAAAAGATATATGATATATTCTGTGTGTTATCCGTCGTGTTCATCATAGTTAGTACTTAGCTTTTTTTGCTCACACGTGAGCACTCATCCGAGATTATATTTCTTAATCCAAATACGAATGCCAATAGACAAAAAAAGTTGTCAATATGTTATTAAAAGTTTGCTTTCACCAATATTTTTATTAATGAATTATATATATATATATATATACATATAAGGACGAAACTTTTATTACCTCCTCTCTAAATTTGAAAACGAATTTTAATCCATAAATTAATTTTAAGCTTCGTAGTCGATTATTCCATTTCAAATTACCTATTATGGCAAAGTGATTGATTAAGCGAGGTTTTCTGTTAGTTGATTCTTAAATAAAACGTATTTTATATTAATATAAAACTTAATTTCCATGCACCTTTATTTAAAACTTCTTTCAAAGTCTAAAAAGTAATGGATTGCTTGTGCTTATTTCATGAAATATTCACGCTCATGATGTTTATTCGTGTTAGCATTGCATTTTGCATCGTAATCAGACACCTTTATGATAAAAGTGATGCAACCTGAACTCGAAGAATAGTTCGCTACGTGACTGTAAAAAGTAAAGTGTTTTCACACTTTATTCTGGAGCACTTCTGAATAAAGGAAACGTTGTATTACAACAGGTTCATTCCAACCGGACAAAAGCCGTTCCTTGTAGGTGTCTGAAGGACTTAAAAAAGAAAGTGGAACGTTATGGATTAGAATTTCGTTCATTTTATGTCTTTAATATTCTGATTACGTTTTCTTGCGGTGCATTTAACTGTGAAAATTTGAAATCTCTAGACGTCTTAGAATTTAAAATATCCTCAGTGGCGACTCCCAAACGATCAGTGGCGCAAAAAATATTTCTTAAGATAATACAATTAAAATACAATTTTTATCAACAGTTTTACCTCTAATTAACCCAAAATTTTTAATTACAATTATCTGAATTATATTTTAGAAAATTATCGATGTATTTTTTTCGACGAGTGAGTTTTCTTACAGAAGAAAACGAATGTGTATTAAAGCAGACGAGTCTCCGTTGGAGAAACGTGAAAGCGAAATCATAATCAAATAATAGTGAACGAGAAAAACGCAGAGAAACAAATCAAGAGCACGAAATCCAGTCTTGGGAGGGAGAGAAAGAAATAGCAGCATCACACACCTGCAATGTACTAAACCTGTATTGCAGGCAGAAAAACCGAGCCACCGCCAAACTCAATAGAAGGACACTTAAGTTTTCACTTTCCGAAGCATCTCTTAGCTATTGCGTAGTGAGCGAATTTTGATGCTTTCAAGGGCTGTTTGGTGAGCAGCCCCGTCTTAAGTATCTCCTACTTATTGATTCATTTTCTTCCTTCTTTCTTCATATTTATTATTTGTTTTTCCATTTTCCTTGTCCATCGAATTCTCAATGTGGAAAAATAACCACATAAGATTAAAAATGGATAAAAATAAATCCCTTTTCGGCAAGCTTGAAGGCAAAGGTAGATTCCTTTACGTTAATGTTACAAAAGTAATGAAATATTACATATTGATCAATACAGACATAGCCAATGGCTTTATTGTTTCTACACATTGCAATATTTACTCTGTGATCCTGTTTTCATGACATTTAATTTTTTACTATATCATGGTTTTATCATTCCATTTGTCTTTCCAAAAAGTTATGATAGATTTATCGGTCAGTACATTGGTCAATTTTTTTATATCTCAAAGCATAATCATTCAACAGGTAGGAGTCATAAAGAAATAAACATCTCAGCAGTGTAAATATCTCCTAGATAACATTAAGCTAGCCTATCTGAAACAGTAACAAGAAATTGACTCTTGACACGAATGAAAAAAAGACTCTAGATTTAAAAATTGATTTATTTAATCTGGGTTACATTACTTTGTCATATGGTAAAATCGCATGACATGAAACACTTAAATACTACTAAAATAGGCTCATTTAGAGAACTCCCTGGTTACAGAGATAATAGTCACTAAATTCTTAACATATAGGAGAATAAAAATTATTAAACATTGTGAGTGACAAATTTAATACGTGTATTTAAAACATAGGATATGAATGCAGCCAATTTGAACAGTAAATTTAAATTTCCATCGACGGTTAAAACCAAATACTCAGGCAGAAAATCCCAAAACAATTTTAAAGTTAAGGAGATATTTTTCAATATCAAAAAGGATAACGGGAATTCTTATTTAAATATCTATCGTTTTTGGTTATTTAATATTGATTTTATTAAACAAATCATGGTCCCGCCATGTTTAGTTAAATATCAAATTAAAGTAATCTGTCAAATTAACTAATTATCAAATTAACTGTTTGATTAATTAAAATTAACTATTTACTTAATTAGTTAAATAATTAATTGTTACAAAATCTTCACTGAATCATTTTTTATGGCTCATACTATTTGCCAGCAATCTTTATCTTATAATTATCTAATAATTATCTCTGTTTGTATGTTCCATATCTTTTACTAAACCACTGGACTGATTTCAATCAAACTTTTTATTTAAGAAAAGAAAAAGGTCACCTTCAACTTTTCAAAGCCTAAAAGTTGCTTAAAATTTCACTTAATTAAAAATTAAGCAAGGGTTTTTTCCTCGCTATCTTTCATTTCCATAAATTTGTTTCCCTCATTTCAATATTTTTTCAAAATTAATTTTAAACTGAATTTGTAACAATATTCTTGTTGAAGAACAACAATAATACGAAAAACTTTTTCAGAAGGAAGAATGCTAAAAGAAAATTTTAACTGTAGACGATTAACAATTTATATCGGGACCAACTATTGATTTACTTTCATGCTTTAAATTAATGAATAATTAACTAGTTAATTTATTTGTTTCAAAATATTCATTAAACCTTTCTTTTACTTTAGGAATTGTTAACAAAATTTGAAGTACCTATATAACAAATAATAATGTATGGAGAAAACGGCTATTTTTAAAAATCGTCTGTTTCAATTGATATTCTAATTTTAATGAAAAACGTTTCAGATCAGAAAAGGAATTTGTGTATCATGAAAACATTTTTAATCAGACAAAACCAGGTATATCAAAAAGTTTACCGTATAAAAATGGAATTGCATGTGATGGGAACTCCCTTCAAATTCTTGCTTCAAAAACTTTCAATATAAAAGTAGTTTTGTTATGATAAGGTGATAATTCTCATGTGAAATTTTCTTTCCATTTCAGTCGTAACGGATCTACGAAAAAAGATAGAATTGGGAATTAGACACTTTGCAAACTTTTTAATATAAAGTTGTTCGTTATGATTACGTGATAATTCCCTAACTGAAAGTTTCTTTCCATCTTCAATCGTAACAGAGTAATGGAGAAAATGATAAATTGGGGGGGGGGGGTGAATGTCGTTTTCAGCCATAACTTCTAAGCAATTTTGCTGACAAACTTTATATAAAGTTGTTCGTTCTGATCAATTGATAATTCGCCTAGTAATTTTTTTCCCTTTCTTTAGTCGTAGATTGAATTATTTTCCTATTTAGGCATTTTAGTCTATAACTTCTATAAAATTGTAGCTATCAAAAGTTTGATACAAAAGGTGTTTATTATAAAGTAATAATTCGCCTATTTTTCAGTTTTCATTCTATCTTCAATCGTAAAGGTATGGGAAAATGAAATTTTCAGCCCCCCCTATTTCCACCCCTTTTGCCTGATTATGCCCATCTACAAACTTGGTCGATATTTTCACCGACCTTACACATGTACCTCACCAGTTAAATCTAATCAAATTACTCTAGTTATCGTGTTCACAAGATAACATCGAAAACTTTATATATATATACGTCTCTACTAAAATTAGGAAAAGAACATTTCATCTCATTCTCATAGGATTAGAGCTACAAGAATGAAAGCGGTGGAAGAGACTGCAAATGACGAGAGCCTTTCAACGGGGCTAACATGCATGGAAACGTACTTTAAATTGGAGAGGAGGAGGGAAGGTGGAAATCACTTTTCGCTCACTACAAGAATTGCAGCTATCGAAAATAAAATGCAAAATTGTTCGTTGATAAGGCATAATTCGCCTAATTTGAATTTTCTTTCTATTTTCTGAAAGTCGTGTCATGAGAACCATTGCAATAGGTAGACTTCCTATAAGGAATCTACCTAAAATGCTTTTAAAACAATTTCAGGGAGTACCCGTATAGACGAGCCGCAACTTATTAGTTTGTATCATATTCAATTTTGTCGGAGAAAACCAAGCGCATACTAAATTCCTATTTATTATACTGGGGAACAAAAACGAAACTTTTTTTTTCATTTGCGAAGGGAATTTTAATGGTTTTAGGCTGTTGATTTTTCAAAACTAATTTTACTTTTTCCGAATTGACTCTTTTTGAAATAATGTACATTTCCAACATTTCAATCGTGTCTGCAGTAGGGTGGGCCAAAAAAGTCAATTTTTTTCATGTTGCTATACAGCTGGAAGATTAGAGAATTGGTGATAAATAAAACGCGGGAAAAATTAATTAAATTGATTGATACCTACCGCTCCTGCATGGGTCTTAAAAGTTCTAACAAGTGGCGAAATTAGACTGTTTTTCATTAATTTATAAAATTAAAAAAATTTCTCTTAATCTATTTATCATAGCATTAGCTATTAAGAACTCAACTTTTTAAGAGTAATAAATTTTATTTTATAAAAACCAGTCTATAATTTCCTCTCACAGATTCTTTTCAAAAGTGTCAAAAATCTGTGAAATTATTTCAATATGCAATTTTTAGTTCCTAATAAACATTCTAGTTCCTATTCTTCACACGTCATTTTGTCGATGAAATGCAGCAGGTCAATGTATATGCATAGCAAAATGCTATTTAGGTCTAGAAAGCATCAAATTTATCTATTTTCTTTGTTTAGGGTAACACTTGCAAAAATAAGCTCCAAAACTAGAATATTATTTGCTTGCTCAGAACATATGCCATGGATACAGAAAGTAACAAAAATTAAAACACTTTTTAGAAGAGAATTCGGCTACCAGGATACCAAAGTAATGGAACGAAGATATCAAGGGAGGTGGGACAAACATATGGTGGCAGATTACTGCTAGAGATTCCAACGCGAAACTTCCACTGTGCGTAAGAGGAAATCATATAAAAGCCTTTCCATGAAGTATAACTGAATCAACCGATTTAATTTTCATTTTATTGGACTTAATGCAACATCCTCATGATTACTATATCATTATCATTAATATGTTTTATTTGTTGAAATTCATTTCTTTATTTAATTCAGTAATATTGTTTTAAATTTTATTCTTTAACTTACATTTGACACACATTTATGTGATTTCTGCATAGATTTATCTTGTGATTTATGTATTGATTAATCTTTAGGATTCACTTGATTTATTACATTGATTAATTTTATTACTGATTTATATTTGAGATAGTTCCAATGCGATTTGAGTGGTGTGTACATATTACAATTTAAATATAATTTTTACTTTATCTCAAAAACTAGAACCAATCTGACAAAAAAGAATGCCAGATTCGAAATTACCCTAAAATCACTGGAATATCATTGGCAATAAATCAGCGTTGATCAGTGTTATTTTCAACAATGGAGTGAACAGAATGCAATTTAACTGGAATAATTAATGACTAATTAGTACAGTATAAAACTCCACAACTTTAATAACATCCACTGTGAGGCAAAAGAGGAAATAAAATTCTTTACATTACAATTCTCCCTTTTCGTATCGAATACAGTATTTAATGTTAACGAAACAAAAGATTCAACTCTACAAATGAAATCTTAAAAAAGTAAGAAAATGCTTAGCTTTGCAATTAAAATCTATAATAGAAAATACATGTTTGTCTGTCTGTCACAAAAACTCTTCCGAAACGGTGACCAGTAGCGACGTGAAATTTGTACATCTCATTTTGGGTCAACTATTTAGCTTTTAACTTTTAAAAATAATTATTTAAAAACATATTTAATTAAGTTAGGCCAAAGATTTTGAAAAAGTTTTAAATAAAAGTCATTATTTAGGTTAGTTTTAAAAATATAAATATTTTTGTATTTTTAAGGCGTAAGAAATACAAATATTTGCATTTCCGACGGGCAGTGCATGGCGTGTAATAAAGCAAATATTTGTATTTCCGGTCTATATTGTCTTCCGGTGTATTTCGACAGCGCGCTGAAACGCCTAAAAAGAATTTCGGATCACGACAATGAAAACTAGGATTTGAAGGAAATTCAAGAGAAAAAAATGTGTGTGTATAGCATAAATTAGGATAAAGCAAGGTATGAAATTACGTAGGTATTAAATACAACGAGTAAAGAAGGAAATATACTTCAGATTTTAAATGATTTTTTAATCCTAAAATATTATTTATTTTGGAAATGCCCAAACGGAAGATAAACACGTTTAATCCTACGCGTTTCTCCATAAAGCGTAAAAAGCTATCGTGAGGCAACGGAGCCGAAGAGGTCAATCACAAAAACATAAATTGGACGGAGTTAAAGAAAAGGTAAAAAGAATTATACATAGTCAAATATTGAAGTAAATTCGAAATTACTGGATAAATAAGATAAATTATCTATACTTATAAAAGGTAATATTTGTGTGTGTGTGTCTGCGATGTTCAGACGAATCTATCGCACTTACAGTCATGAAATTTGGCACACAGGTAGTCGTAATGGTGACTGAATGCACCTGGAAGCCGAAATTTTAAAATTTAATCTAGAAAATTTTTTATTTAATGTTTTGTGTTGTTTTGGGTGATTTTTTGCACTAATTTCTCAATAGCATGATTTCGGATAACTGTACGACAAAAATAGATACACCATCGGAAAGAACACGCGATTTCCCTTCTAATCAAGTTAGTTTTGAGCTTCTAACGTAATTTACTGAATTTTGAGAATTTTTTAAAAAATAGTCAGTTTTGGTATCTAAATGTTAGTTTTGTTTTTAAATTTGCTGCATCCGACTTTCTAATAACACTATTATTTTCAATTTTTTTCAGGTTATAACTAGAACTGTTCTGTCGGATTTAAAACAAGAGCGGTTAAAATATCTTTTCCCTTTTTTTTTAAATTAATTTTTTTCTGGGCCGTTCAGAGTTATTTTTCTCGATCGAGTTCCTCGAGCGGCACTTCTTCGGAACGTTGCTGGCAATTTTGATTGGCGGACGCGCAGGATACGTCATGACCTTCACCTGAATGAATTACTTCGATTATTATTTTCGGATTTTATTTATATTTTGC
>BGPR01010885.1:0-50702 GCA_013235015.1 Araneus ventricosus | reverse complement strand
TCGTGCTTCGTTCAGTTACGTATTGCAAATAAATAATCTGAGTCTAATAGTTTTTTGGGGGTGCTTATCTTAGCCCCGTTTTACACTGTGCATTATTTAAATTCTTTTAATAAATCCATTTTGAATTCTTTCTGTACAAGATAAACGAAAATGATAAAAGGTCTTTGTGCCTTTAAAAAATTTACTTTATTCTCCCATGATACGTTATCTTAAACCAACGGCATCAAAACAAAATAACTGATAGGGCATGTAAATATTTCATCCGCGAGATGTAAATGGGTGATTTTGATTACTGGACTATTCATCTAGGGAGACATCAAAGAAAACTGCGGATTATTTGATGTTTATTAAACGTTTTTATTGAATTACAGTTTAAAGTTATCAGAAGTATTAAAAAAATTGACACCATGCCATTACAGTTGATTTTTTGCAAATGATATGAATGATACCGTTTTAAATCCATCGGTAAACTTGTGATACAAGAAAATTGTTAGAAAAATGGCACGTACAAATGCTAATGATAATTTAACTATTCCACTGCAGATTGATTCAAACCAGACATCTGAACACAATCTTTTGGAAGCAGAGATTCTTATACTAATAGGTCAATCGCCCTAGAGGCGCATAAAATCTGGAAGATCTTGACCGAATTTATACTTGCGTCATTCATATTCTCGTGTCACTTGGAAAAACCAGCAGGAGTGGTCTCCCTAAACTTTCTCGTATACTACTGTAGAGAAAAAAATAAGCTAAAGGCGGTAAAAGAGAACAAAATCTTCAGTGGACATAAAAAATCTAAGCGAGCGTCATACCACGATTCCAAGATCGTCCAACGCGGAAGTGGAATTAGAAGCCGTTGTGATTACATGGGCTAGATGAAAGAAAACAAATTTGCAATATGAAGCTTTTTTATAACCGATTGACCAGAAATTGGACAAAGATCTACCATTAAAGTAAGAAGGCCACATACCAAATTTCATTTATCAAAGATGAAGTTATTGCGTTCGAAGTATGCGATTATGAAGACAGACAGTCAAACCTTTGGCGGATTTGGTCCAAAATTTGATACAAACCTTCATTCCTGATGATAAAAATGTGTACCAAATTTATCCACCTAGCTATTTAAGTTTGTGAGTTATCGCGTTCACATTAACACGGACATACAGACAGACTTCCCGTGGACGGAATTTGTCCAAAATTTGATAGAAACCTACATATTATGTGTAAAGAACACATACCAAATTTTATCGCTGTAGCTTTAATAATTTTTGAATTATCGTGTTCAAAGACAGACAGACAGACATTCCAAAATTGTGTTTTTCGAACTCAGGGAGGTCTAAAATGTGGAGATTCGTCAAAATCTCGAGTTCGAATTTTTGACGATTACATTATTTTCTCTTCGTATACGAGCAAGTAAAAAAAGCAGTGGCGTAGCTAGGGGGAGGGAAGGGGATGTAGAATCCTGGTCGGCAGTCCTGTGAGGTAGGGTGTCGAGAAGATAAAAGTAATAATATATTTATTTCTTTTTATAGTATCAAATATGATTAAGGGATGGGGGGGGGGCGGCAAACACAAAAAATGGCTAAAACCCCACTTATCCTTTTTGCGCCACTGACAAAAACTATTTTTATTTAGGCAGAGCTCTGTAAACTGTAGGCTTCAATTGTGGTTACGTAGAACAATATTGGGTTCACAAGAGTTATCAAATCTTTTTTCTACAGAATTCTTTATTGCACTGTGCTTCTTTGTTTGTAAAGAAAAATAGTTAAGATAACAATTTTGATTTAAAGATCCTTTAGAAGCTGAGAAATAACTATTTTAGACTGAATTTGTTATTTACTAGTTGTTTTGTGAACAATAGACCTCGCGGCCCGCCGCCCCGAATTTAAAAAAATTCTTAGATTTTCTGCTCATCGCATTTTTTTAAAGGCTTAGCAAATGCTATTCATTGTGAAGTTACAATTTTGCATTTTTTTTTATGAAATTGCAGAATTCAATTATTGGGATCGGAATTTATTTAAGTTTCCTATTCCAATTATTTGTGTTTTACATAGTTTGGATAGAAACATTAGTTAATGAGTGATGTTTAAAACACTCATCGTAAAATAAGAGAGTGAAAATATGTATTTAGAGTGTTTCCTTGGAAAGAATGGTTGTATTTACAGTGGCTGTGCAGAAAGTGTTATTGCAGCTCATGGACCTCCGAATTTTTAAATTATTTCACTGATTGGTTCAAATGTTTATTTTTGACGTAGACTTGCGTCTCTCCATAGTGGTCTAATTGTGTGTTGGGAAAGGAAAAAATTGACACTTTTCGTGGTATTTTTAAACGATTATAGCTCCGCAACCAAATGACACAGAAAGTTGGTTTCATTGAACAGAGAAAAGTTGACATTGAAGATTGCAAAAAGAATTTTATAATTTGGAATTACGGTTTAGTCACAGCTCCAGCTTCAAAGTTGGTGAAATTCACTAAGAATGTTGATGACTTCACAGCGACCGATGCTCGCGCACGCAGACTAAGGCAATTCAGTCATAGATCTGAGGTTCACGCGAAATATTACTCAAGAATTGTTGAATTGCGTCGAATTTCGTGGTAAAGTTAAACGCTTATAACTCCGCAACCAAATAACATCGAGAGTTGGTTTAATTTAACAGAGAAAGGCAGACATTGAAGATTACAGAAAGAATTTTAAAATTTGGAATTACGGTTTAGTCACAGTCGAGTTGCAAAGGTGGTGAAAATCACTAAAAATTTTGATGACGTCACAGCGACCGATGCGCGCGCACGCATCGGTTGTGAACGGTATATTAACTGGATTTTAACAGATTAATAATTAGTTCATTTCAGATTAATTTATATAACAGAGAAAGGTTATAGAGCATAGGTCAAAGTTACACAGAGCTACTTTAGTCACAGTTGAGTAATCGATTAATTAACTGTCCTTAATTAATTATTAACGATTGTTGATATAGCTGAGCTGTCCTTTCCATCGATTTGAGTTTAGTTGGTTTTAGGTTCATTTAACAGAGAAAGGTCATAGAGCATAGGACATAGGTCAAAGTCTCATAGATCTACTTTAGTCACAGTTGAGTAAGATAGTAAGTCTACGTCCCTCAATCCCAGCGGCCGTTTCGCAGAGACAGCCTCCCGTCGATATTTTTTTTTTCCTTTTGATATTTGTTAAATGAAATATAGGAATTTTAAGATCCCTATATACAATGGAACTTGGTTAATTCGGAGCTGATGGAACCATAATAAAAGTTCGATTTATCGAAAAATATGAATTAAGAAAAACCGAGTCTAAAAATGAGTAGAATAGCTACAGAAACAGTCAATTTTTAAACTAAAAACGGCAGTCAGGATTTTATTTGTAATATTTAACAGTTTTAATAAATAAGCAATGCGTGACTTTATTAACTAAAGTGATAATAATTATAATTAAAAAAATTAATAATAATAATTTTAATAAAAAAGTTAGTAATTCTAAAAAAAAAATAAGCAGTATAATTCTCTTCTTAAACCTATTTAGAGTTTTTTTAAAAGTTAGAAATTTTTTTTATTGGTCTTTTCATTGAATACATTATACAACATAATAAAGTCCTCTTGTGAATAATTAAGGGTATTCAAAAGTTATTCACTTACGGTAATTTAGGACACAAAGTACGGAGGTATTTAACTGACGAAAAAGTTCATAAACACTAGCGGATTTTTTTACAATTTTTAGTTTAGGCATCGAATTAATCAACAAAAATAAATGGAATTACAGACGATATTTTAGCATTATATATTTACAGGAATTTCAAGAAAACGAGAAAAATTCGATTTACCAACGAATTCGAACTAAAAAAAAGTTAGAATTACCCAAGTTGCCTTCGTAACGCTTCTTCTGATATTTGATAAAATCATGACGTGAAAAGTTCAAAAATTCCGTTGAGTGTCGAAATGTTATAAATAAATCTATCGCTGCTGTCTTATGTGAGTACATGTGTTCTCTTTCACACACATTTTTCACTAGTACATTTCACACAATGCCTGGCTGTCGGAGAATTTCATAACTCCATCCCCGCGAAAATAATAAAAGTAATATAACACAAATGAAGCCGCGGTCAAGATTTGAATCGTGAAATATTACTCCGCCTTGTATCATAAATCCTGCGGGATGTGTGTTATGTTTAGTCTTTTGCTGGCGCGGCCTTCACCCAAAACAATGACCAACTTTTTTTTGTAAGTGGAAAGTTTATATCTCCTGCGAAAGGAAGCTCGAGCTTCAGCTTTAATTTGACACGTAAGTCTCTCTTTCCTGCCTTCGAAATGGAAACTGGAAAATAAATGTATGTGTATTCACATGTAGGTACGGTTGTGGGCGTAGAATGTTGTTAGATTGGTTGGCGTTCGAGTTGTTTTGGGGACAACCCACGTGCTTTTTCCGATCAGCAGGTGTTTAATTTACTACAGATATTTTGCAGGGGGCCTTTATGTGAGTAAGTATGATTTAATAGTTTACATTTAGAGCTAGTCGTGTTTTAAATTGTCGTGAAAGTGGTGTTAATGAGTTTTTAAGACACTGGAAACTTTTAGATTAGTTTAAAATGATGTAGGAGTTAATTATAGCTAATGGTAGAAGCTTATTTGGCATCGTGTATTGGCGTGGCTCCAGTTGTTTATGTACTTTCCTTATAAGATCTTTTCTTGAAAGCTTCTGTATATTTTGCGGTTTGAAGTGTTAGCTGTATTTTCTGAATTTTCCGTTTTGATCGTGTTCCAATTCGGTGATTGATTATTAATTTTTGTTGCGTTATTTATGTACACATGTTGCATCTTTTTTTAAAAAATGACATTGGATATTTTTTTTTCTATGTTTACTGTTGTGTTTATTTCTTCCATAATTAAAAAGTATTCGGAATGTTTCCTTAATAACTACTTGAGATTATTTTATTAATAACTATTTTAGTATTTAAAATTATACTAAAATAATACTTATTCCTAAAACCTTGATGTAAAACAATTCCGTGATTGAGAGTTGAATGACTTCTGACTTATTTTATCAATATATAGTTCATATGAACATGAAGTTCACAGTTAAGACTATTTGATGCACGAGCAAGATTTTTATCCATTTTATATATTCTTTTTATTACGATAAAATCGGCTATGGCAAATGATAGTGAGAATAGAAATAAAATCTTGAATGGCAAGCATATGAACAGGTGGCTTTTTTTGACGACGAACTATTTTGATATGAGAACTTTTTGGGTATAAGTTAATAGCTTAATGCATTCGCGGGTTTTCTCCCCCGCCCCTTTCGTTCTTTTTTCTCAATTTATTGCTCTCAAAATTTACTAGAGTGGACTGCTCATATTATGTTAAAAATTTTATTTATGAGGTTTTGAAAGTCGTTTAAATATACTGCGTGAGAAGCTGCATTAAATAAAAACATGCCTTTTTTTATATTTAGTATTGCATATGTTATATGCGGAACAAAATATTTTTATCAAATAGGTAACTGGAAACATAAATATAGTTTTCATTTAAGTATCAATGAAAAAAAAACCCCTACTATTAAAATATCTGGTATTAATGTGTGGCTATAAGGGGAAATAGTCCAACTGTACCGATTTCGCCGATTTTTATTTCATACTAGCAGTCCGCGCACGACGTTGCCCGTGGAACCAGGACTTCAACAAAATGAAAAAATAAAAATAATTAAAAAAAACCTCCCACAATGACATGAACTGTAAACAAAACAAAAGATACACATTATTGATTTTCCCACGTATTTTTCTTCGCGATAGTGACATTTCAACTACAGAGTACGTTAATCCGAAACAATATTAAAAAATTGCAACATGAAAACAATTATTATTCAGCAAGCAAAATATAAAATCGAATCCGAAAATAATAACCGAAGTCATTCAATTGAAGGTTATGACCCCCCAGTCAATGAAATTGCCAGCAACGTTCTGGAGAATTGTCGCGGGAGGAAGCTCGCTATAGAGGAAAAATATCTTTCAAAAAACTGACCCGGAAAGAATTAATTTAAAAAAAACGGGAAAAGATATTTTAACCGTTCCTTGTTTTAAATCCGACAGAACCACTCCAGTTATAAGCTGAAAAAAATGGAAAATAATAGTGTTTAGAGCGTCGGATGCAGTAAATTTAAAACCAAAAATAAAATTTCGATTGTAAAATTGGCTATTTTTTAAAAATTTCTCACAATTCAGTAAATTACGTTTGAAGCTCAATACAAATTTCATTAGAAAGAAAGTTGTTCGTTCTATCCGATGGTGCATTGATTGTTTTTCAACGTTTATTAGAAAATATACTACAGCCGTAAACGTGCCAAAAATGATCCAAAGCAACACAAAACATTAAATAAAAAATTTTCTGGATTGAATTTTAAAATTCCTGCTTCGAGGTGCATTGAGTCACCTTTACGACTACCTATTTGCCAAATTTCATGGCTGTGAGTGCGATAGATTCGTCTGGACATCGCACACAAACATTGCCTTTTATAAGTATAGATGGAAGCTCTTGACCTCTAGATACGTCATCGATTCTCTACTGCCCTCCATTTCCTAGCCTCAACAGCTGGAAAGATTTATCAAATTTATTTCGCCACTTTGCAAGTATAACTACGAGTTTTTAGTATTACGAACGGACAGCTGGTCGCTGAAGGCAGTTAATAATTAACTGTTAGGTGGGTATTGGCGGTCAATTGATGCTTACGTGATGTACGTCAAATGCCTTACTTCTATTTAATTCTAGAATCCATTGCGCATCTTGCGGTAGCAAAAAGGCCGTGACATCACACCAGGTCGTAAGACAGCTTATAAGATGTTACCAGACATGCGTAGATACGTTTGTCATGTGACTGTAGCATTACGTGAGTTGACTCCATTATCTAGCCATTAAATGTATTAATATTAATTGACGATCTCATAATGTAGCATATAATTGTTTTCCTGTTAATGCGACATTGGATTAATTGATAAGATTTTTTCTAATTGTGTAATTTTTAAAAACTTATTTTTGTGAAATGAGTTCTGTTCATCAGGGGTGGCGCCAGAGGGGCCACCGCCAGGGAAAATTTCTGTATCCCGTCGGGGAAAATTTTTGTACGGGGTATTCAATTGTAGTTTATAAATAAGAATCTGGTCTGAAATTTTCGCCAATTTCATTACACTCGTCCCCCGTACAGCAGGTCGTGCCCCCCTGTTGGGCAAATCCCCCCCCCCCCGTCGGGCAAACTCTAACGTCATTCCTGCTGTTCATGGAGAAACCTACGATAAGGAAATATATGAATATGAAATTGAAAAAGCGCAATCATAGAGAACAGAGATAAAGTAATTGATAAAGCGTCTTCTGAGTTCTGTGAATCATCATTAATTCTTCTTTTTTTTCAAGGTCTTCCGTCTCAGCTGAACAGTGCATTTTCTGCACGTGAATGAATGTGTGTGATTCTTTGTAGTAGAGAATTCTAATTAGTTCTCGTATATTAATTTTTCTTTCAAATTAAAATGTAGCGATCAAAAAAATATTAAAGCACATTATTTCAGTTTTAGAATTTTGTCACTACCGTTCAAAATTACGAAGCTTGTCCCAAAATTGCCCTCTTACGATACGAGATATTAATCTAACAAAACGAGATATTACTCTAACGAAATATTAGTCTAACAAAATAAACATGCATTGAAACCACTGAAGAGGTGTGGCTCCTCTACGGGTGTTTCATATTTGGAAGAATAAAATGTATATTTAAACAAGCCCTAATTTGTTATTTGTGATAAAAAGAATTTTAAGAATCGTCTGAAAAGAAAAATACTGTATTCAAAAATTTTTAATTTAAAAAAAAATATACGATTTATGTTTTCTAGGATCTTTCAGCTTTTTCGGAGGTAATTTGTTCAATTTACCTCCGAAATTTAGCACATCGTTTGATGTACACCACATAAGATGCTTCGCACCAATTTATTTTTGAAATTTATCGCTCATTTTGTAGAACAATGGTGCGCAAACCGTTTTTGTGGGTCGCTAAATTCAAAGAGATTTATATGAAAACTAGCTGTTATCATATAAATCCCGGTGTAGCTCGGGATTAAAACATCTTAATGTCTAATATTTTTAATGATAAAGCTATATTTGTATAGAAAATTATACAAAAATTCCTTTATCGTCTGAAACGTTTTTACTTCAAATGTCTTTCATAAATAATGAAGTATAAGAAGGATTTTGACGAATGTTTTGGGTCAATTAATTAAATAGTTAAATTTTTATTAATAAAAAGCGTCAAAATAAACCAGATCAATAGTTGTTCCCGATATAAATTATGAATCGCCTGCTTGTAAACGTTTCTTTAGCATTCTTCCAGAATTGTGTGCTCTTAGCAACAGTACGTATTCTTGTTCTTGAACAATAAAAAATACATTCCTACAAATTGTAAATTTTATACACAATTGAATTTTTTTTTAAAATTATTGAAATGAGTGCAACAATTTTGAGCGCAAATGAAATTTGTACCACTGAAAAGCAATTTTTTAAACTTTAATATAGTATAGAAATGGTTATTCTAATTTAACACTTTCGAAATATATGACAAAAAGACGCAAAATCTTGCGTAATTTTAATTAACTAAAGTTTTAATTAACTTTTGACCTTTAAAGGTTAAAATTTATCCTCGCTTCTTGTATAAAATATTTACAGAAATAAAAAGAAATTATTTCAAAGTCTCATCGTTGCCCATCAACGAAGTATCAATAAAAATGCTTTAATTAAGAATCGTGTGCTGTAATAATTTATTTATTAAATTTTGAAAAATTAATGAAAGTTGAAGGAAACATTTCACAGATATGAAATTGGTATTATTAAAAAGGTAAAATTTTGAATTTTTAGATGGTATAAAAATATTTTTTTGGGGGGGATAATTTGCTCCGAAGTTAATACGGAAAAACGATTTCGGTAAATTTCTAATTAACTGACTGTTTAATTAACTTGCGGACTTCGAAAAGTTGACAATCTTCCTCTTGTCTTAAATAATAAGTGCGCATAGGAGGAGATTGGAACATGCACACATACATGCCCACGTACATAGCCACATACCCGCAATGACTTTTATTTATATTAAGATTCAAAATTGTTATTTTCTGTCGAAGTTTGTATTAAGTGCATCAACTAAAAGTCCGTCCGTCCGTCTGCATGTGAACACGATAACGCGAAAACACAATAATATAGATGAATGAAATTTGGCTTATGATTTTGTTATCAGAATTCGTAGTATCAAATTGTATGTATCAAATTTTGGACCAGATCCGTCCGAAGATTGAATGTCTCTATAGGTCTGTATATTTTTGTGTGTGCGAATGCGATAATTCAAAAACGAAAAGATCTAGATAAATGAAATTTGGTATGATGCTTTGTTAGTGGCGGCGTTAGGGTGGAAAAAGTGAGGTGGCAAGAAATTTATAGACATCTAACAGACCCGGGAGTATAGGTAGGCAAAAAATTTAGTTAAAAAATTAGCCAGTTTCCCGGACACTTTTGCTTTTTTGTAATTCCTAGTTTTAGGCAGCTAAAATGAAATAAGAATTTAATTTTTCCCTAAAAAATTGGGGAGGGGGGTGACTGCCTTCCCTCGTATCCCTCCCGATTCACCGCCACTGTGTTGTTTTGTCTCCAAAATTGTAGACGTGTATCAGATTTTGGGCTCAATCGATCAAAAGAAAAACGTGTAAAAATCGTACTCGGTTTTCTTGACTATATTACTAAGCGAAAGTGCAGCCATATTGTGTTTGTATTCGGGTAAGTCGAGGGGAGAACACTCGCACTGTTTTCTCGTAACATGGGTGTTGCAAACGAAACTTGTCATGAAAGAGAGAGTGAAAAGGGAAGAACGAGAAAGAGCTTCTATGAATCAACGATTATGATTCCAGTCCATTAACCTATACTGTATGCAAATCTGCAGTTCATTAGACTCATTATAACAACAAAGGAGGCAGGTGCGCGGTATTAACGATCGTTTTCAATGGTTTTATTTATTTTTTTTGTATTTATTAAATGAACAAATATTCCGATAGGTATCTCAAATTCGCTTGCTTATTTTTCTTATTTAGGGACGGTAGAATGTTCTTCAAACGTTCTAATGAAATGTGTGATGCGTTTTTCGATGTTTTCTTCGTTCTTTTATTTTTACCTTGTTTCGAAAATAAATGACGAATATTTCAAGACAAGATAAAGCAACGCTATATGATGGTTTATTTTTATCTGTTTTTATTCGAGTTGCATTTTAACCAAATTTTTTCAACCTCTTTAAAAAAGTTTTATCAAATTATTTGAATATTTTCTTTTAATAACGAGAAAAAATACGATATTAAGTATTATATATTTTTTTTGTTCTAACTTTGCTTATAACTGCTTCATATTTATTTCCTACTGTTATATTTATTTAGATCTAACATCTTTAATAATGCCAGAAAGGAAAGATAGTTCTGATGACAAGATGTCCTCCAACAAGTGTTCCTGCTGTCCCTATGGATTTCATATTGACCGGGACTTTGTCCGTTACTGTGATTCTTTGTATAACTCGGCTCAACTAGAAAAATTAAGGCAAATCAAGCGAGAGAGGAGAAAAGAAAAGAAAACTGTTGAATCCTACTTGGGACTGGGAGCTATGCCTGAAGTTAACACAGATACTAAGATTCCTGTTACAGTAATTTATTTTACCTTATTCTTACAATTACTTAAAATATTTAAAAATTCAGATGTCCATTTTTGTATAATTTTGATTAAGAAAGAATAAGTTTGTGTAAGAGGAGTGTTTACCTTTTTTAAATTTATTTTAACCCTACACTGCTTAGTGATACATATTTGTATTAATATCATTGTGGACTTTTTCAATTTATTTTGAAAAGTTTAATAATTGATTAATAAAATTAGTGGCTAACTACATTTTTCACTGGATGAAAGAAAGGTTTTAGTAAATAAACTTTAATTAAACAGTTTATGTTTCTAGTTTATTCATTTCAGTTCAGAATTTGTTCAAAATTAAGAGGTTTGGAAATTTTATAGTGACAACCATATAATTAAAGCCAATAGGACATTAGTACTAACTTGAAACGTTTATAATTCTTTAATCACCATTGATGTTCATTACCAGTTTCCAGCGATGTAGAAGTTATAGAATACCTGGATCATTAATACTTTTGCTGATAGTTTGGATGGAATGGTCTATTGCTTTCAAAAATCTCTGGAACAGTTTAGTAGAGATCCACAATGCATTTTTTTTTTTTTACCCCGATGGGGTTGGGATTTGCTCTACCTGGATTTGAGCCCCAGTGATTAGTGATTTTATTTCTAAATTTTTTGATTCCAAGGAACCAGTTTGTGGCAATAACTATCAAAGTGTTTCAAAAATTCTTAAAGCTAGAGATTGCTCCATTTGAACTGATATTGCTTTAAGCATTCTATGACTTCCACATCTCTGGAAACAAGTTACACGCAATGCTAGTGACTACATCGAAGGACTATAAACATTTTAAGCTAGTACCAATGTTGTGTCAACTGTAATTTTATGGTTGCTACTATTAAATTTCCAGTCCTTGTAAATTTTTAAATTCCTGCATTCTTTACACTTTTTATATTTATGCAACATTTACTGAAAAATTATTAGGAAAAAAAATCTTGCAATGCAGGGTTTTTAAGGCATTCCTCATGTTTTATTAAAACTTGTTTTTGAACATTAAAATGAAAAGTTTCACTTATACTTAGTTAAATTAAAATATATCTTTTGGCTTTTCAGTCGATAGGAATTTTATAATTGGTATCTTTGTAAGATTTATTTGTGACATTTGGCTCTTTTTTTTTTAACTAATTAGTTTCATATTAAGAAAATGGATATATATGGTATATTCGCTCTTGCTATCAACTGTAGATATTCTGGAAATGCATTTATGATTTGGAATCTTTAACTGTGCACTTTTTCTTCTTTAATTTTCCATTTAAATCATAAAAGCTAATTATTTTGATATCAGAAATTGAAACTATTATGGAATGCTTTAAAAAATGTTTTAAAGGGAAAAAAAAAAACATAACTGAACAAACAATGAGTGTTTTATTCTGTAAAAAATATTCATAGCAATAATTTTACTTGCACTCAATAATTTCCTGAAGCTTTCATTCTCATTTATTATGAATATTATTTATTGATTTTGATTGCACAAAGTATTTAATTTCATGTAGATTTATGTTAAAATCTGTAGCAAATTAATTCCATTGTTCTTATTTAAGCATATATTTTTATAAATATTTGTGGTACATCTTTTTTATATATAAAAAAAGCCAAAGACTTGCTTGATATTCTAATGATGCTTTATAGCAAATGGAGCTTAATTTTTCTGTGTCAGAGTTAGCAGGACCAAGGCTTCTTAAATTATGAATCAAATAGCATTAAAAACATTACATTATGACCTCAAATAAAATTATAAAATATTACTGATGTTCCAAAGACTTCAGATTCTTTAGTATTTGAAAGTAAATTTATTCAAAAATCAATTGACCTTAAAGATTGCAATGTTGCAATAACGGTTTTTACTGAAAATTGTTTTTATTTATCATTAACTAATGCTTCATTTTTAAAATCTATTTCCTCCTTTTGGGGTGGCCTTGAAAATTTGCTCATGGAAATGTGAAGCAGTTTTTTTTTTTCTACTTTTAGAGTTAGCAAAATTTAAGAAACCCTGATCTATATCATTAATGTTTAATTTGTTGTTTTTTCATTTTAGGTTCCTCAAAATGCAGTAAAATTTTCTCATGACATTCATTCATATAGTGATGTTCCTCGAAATTCTTCAACATTGCCTCATGATATTCATCTACATAATGATGGACTGGAAAATGCCATGCAAGATTTTGAAGATACATGGCAGAAGAGTTTGAAAAAGAGTAGCAGCAGTAATGATATAATTTCTAAACGAAATGGACTCTCACCTATTTATTCTAAACCTAGTAAAATTTCAGTTGAGGATCAAAAGATTGTGCACTTCAGTAACAATCAGCCATCTCGTAGCAGTTCCACTAGCTCAGTCTCTTCACAATCTACTGCTATTTCTAGTACCAGTGTGCCAGTTACATCAGATGTGAGTATAAGCATATTTGAATGTGTAGAATAATAACCTGTATTACTATTACAATTTATGGGGAAAAAATCAAATCCAATTTTCACCATCAACTGGAATATGGAGCTGTAACACTCTTGGCCTAGTTCATTAGTCAAAAGAATTATAGAACTCATAATTTTCTCTACAAATTTTATTTTGACATCGTTGATACATTTAGTTCGGTGAGTTGACCTTTCACGTGTTCCACAAAAATGCATTCTTTGGATTGTATTTTGTACTGTTGAATGCAGCAATTCAGTATTGAATTGTCAATCTTTCAAATGTTATGCAAGTCTTCAATGTGGCTTGATTATCAGTTTTCCCTTTGTAAACCAACTTTTAAGATGATTCCTCAACCAAAAATCATAGGAAGCAAGATCCTGGTCACCCAGTGACCATCTGCAAGGAAATGCATAGTCAATTATCGATTTGTCTATGAAATGTTTCTGTAGAACTTTCTGAACACATAATCCAGGGTTCGTACAAGTCCTTAAAAGTTCTTACTTTTACATTTAGTCCTTACAAATCCTTATTTTTATGCTCCATTTTTAAAAAGTCTTTGAAAGTCCTTACTTTTTGCCACATCAGCTAGAGCAAAATACATGCAGTATTCAGAAAGTGAAAGATCCAAAGAAAAGACTGAAACTAAACAACTGAAATGAAAAGCTCTAGGAGGAAATAGATTTTTTTAAAACAAAAGAAAATGTTCCAAACCAAATACACCAAACAAATGGGGAAGCAAATGATTTAGCTAATGAGGCTGAAAAGTCAAAGGACATAAATTTATTTATTCAATCGCATGAACTAAGAAAAACAGTTATTGAAAAGAAATTAAAATAAATACCTTGGGTGTAAAATTGAATGAAAAAAGTTTGGAATTAAAAGATATTTAATTTGATTACCAGTTTCATGGTTTTTTTCATCAATTTATTAACTCATATTTTTAAGAATTTTTGTTGCGTTAAATTTGTAATGCATCATCTATCTATGTTTTATATTATACTTTATCATATAATAGGTTGAATTTGCAAAAATGAGACATTTTATTTAAAAATGCGTGTGACAATTCGTTAAGTTTGTTCAATTTAGAGGTCCTTATTTTTTGGTTTTGTAAATCCTTAAAAGTCCTTGATAGTCCTTGATTTTCTTTTAAGGAAATGTATATGAACCCTGTAATCCAATGCAAGGAGATGTTCTATCTTGCATGAATATGGTAGATTGCAGGCACCTACCTTGTTGCAGTTATGAAATGACAAAATTTAGAAGCATTGGTTCAATATCTGTGTAGTAATAATGGAACAAGTGACTGAACCGTAATTATGTCAACTTGTGCGTTTTGAATAACTGTTGTTTCAATTGTGATTTCCCATGCAAATTTCATTATTTTGAGTACAAGCATTGTAAACTCATTGAACCACATATATCAACGATGCTGAAACAAAATTTCTAGTGCAAATTCTGATTTCTGTAATTCTTTCAAGTATTTAATTTTTATGTGTACAGAGTGATATTGCTATTGATGGCAAAAATTGGAACTATGATTTTTTTTGGTTGTTTTTACGTAAATCTAAATTCAAGCGCCAGAATAGTATGTAGACCAAATTTGGTTGCATTTGTCTGAACAGATTTTTTTACATTTAATTTTAAATATTACATTATTTTATAACCATGTTGTACATGAAAATGTTGGCTCCCTCAGAGTTGACCCTTTTTTAATGCAAGTGAATAGATATTCGACAACTGAAAGAATATTATAAACTGCTATTTCTCACATTGACGTAACATTTAGCAACAATATAGACGTGTAATGTTTTGTTATAGTTATTAAATGGATTTGACATTGGCTACTTTTAGATATTTTGATTCAGCACTCAATTCATAGTTTGGGCTGCAAAGAGCCTTGTGATATAATCTCGCCTCTGTGATTGGAGGATTGCATTTGAAACCTAACTCTTCTGAAGAGACACTGAACCCACTCATGTATGCTGGCCTGGGTTCACATTAAATTTGCCATCGTAAGTCAAACTAAGATATGGAAGTTTCACCCTACTCGGGTATTATCCTCATCATCTGACGGTGATTCAAAATTATAAAATTCATGCCAAAATTGCCCTCACGTAGCCTTAAACTGGGCTGATTTACACTGCATTAAATTGTGTTTCAAGTTCAATTTTTATTGATTCATTTTATTGCAAACTGTATTTAACCCTCCGAGTGGTGTAAATGTCTTTTTCTGTTTTTCATGTTCAGTTCAAAAGCAGATAGCTTGTATTTATATGCATATTTTCTTAAGCAATCATGGATAAGGTATTTTTAAAATTTCAGAGATATAATTAAATACAAAAAAGATCGATTCATTTGCTTTAAAAAGCTTTGTTTTCTAACCTGTTAGCTAAAAGTTCAAAATAATTGGATGTTCAAAGGGTTAAACATCAATATTTTGAGAAAATTCGTTGTGCTAATATCAGGGTTGCGGTGATTTAAATCAGTTGATTAAAATCACTGATTTAAATCGCGATTTAAATCAACTGATTTTTTTTAAAAAAATCACTGATTTAAATCACTTTATTTTAAATATCAAGTTAATCTGCTTTAATGAAATAAAATTGTTCATGTATCTTTAAATAGTGATTTTAAAGTATTTTTAAATGTATATTTAAAGAAAGAATATATAGAACATAAAAAAATTATTTTATTGAATTGATGTAATTAGAGTACTTTCCATATATTTATTTTTGAGAACACAAGCAAATTAGATTTTAAACCTTTGCGGCGCAAGGCAATAATTTCTTGGAAATATGATGAGAAAACATCATGAATGGGTTTAGTTTATTGTCTAGACAAAGAATCTACAAAAAAAGTTTTTTTTAAAAAAACATACTTCATTCTGGGGGGGGGCGTCTCCCTTTCGGGTCACCCCCCTCATGAGAACCCCCTTAGATACAGCCACCTTGATACACTCAAAAATTATTGTTAAATCTTACAGAAAATTATAAATTAAAATTTCAAGAATATTAGAGCAAAATTTTTGAGTTAATTTGCTAAAATTGTTGAACGTCCAGAACTGAAAAATTTCTTATCTCCGAGTCAAGGAATTTTCCCAAACTTTATCTCTAAGAATTCCTATTCCAAAACAAAATTTCATAAGACTGCTATATACATTCTAAAAGGAGTTCTATTAGCCCAATCCTAAACATATTATTTTCCATTTATAGTTGAATTTAACGGTTGAGAAGCGAGTGAAATTAGGTGTGCCATTAACTGGCACACTTCGCCGCAAAGGGTTAAATAAATCTCTAATGAGCAACACAATAAAATGCAAAGTATGAGATGCTCTTTTTTTTATAAAATAAAGTAAATATTGTGAAAGGATCATGTTCACAAAGAAAGAACATAGTAAAATGCAGTGAGTTTCCTTTTAATACTGGAGTAAACTAAATAGTGTTGGGGACAACAAAGTTTTTATATCGCAATAATGTTCAAATGTAAGATAATTAAGTAATGCATATAAATGTTCCAAAAGAAATACAAACATCTACATAGTGCAATTTAAACTATGATCTATACTTATAAATGGCAATGTTTGTGAGCGTGTGCGCAATGTCCAGACGAATCTATCGCAGTTACTGTCGTGAAATTTGGCACACAGGTAGTCCTGATGGTGACTCAATGCACCTCGAAGCCTGAATTTAAAAATTTTATCTAGAAAATTTTTTATTTAATGTTTTGTGTGAAACATATTAGGATTAGAGAAAACTTCAAAACTTGTGTTTGTAAGAAAACAAATGAACAGCTGAGTGTACAATTCTCCAGTATTCTAACATACAATAATATATCTATAATCAAGAAATGACAATTTTTATTATATTGTTCCTTTTTTCCTTAATAAAATTGTCTTATATTTCAAAAGTATATTATTTTTATATTTTAGTTCACAAATATTTTTTAAAATAGTTGTTACATTTTTGAACTCAATTTTTTTTATTTGTTTTTTTTTTTAAGAAAGTACAGCATAATGCCTGGTATGTTGTTATATAATATATAATTCTAAGACTGTAGGGCTCATTGTCTAATATACAAATGTTAAATATATATATGTAGTTTAAAAAAATCATTAAAATCAAAAAAATCTTGATTTAAATCAAAAAAATCCGATTTAAATCAAATAAATCGATTTTTTTGAAAAAAATCAAACAAATCGACAACCCTGGCTAATATTGCAATTTTCAGGAATTCGTGATTATCATTGTTTTACATTGCTCTTCATCATAAAGTGATGAAAATGCATATATTGAAAATCATGTGGTGAAGAAAAGGAAAATTAGCCTCGTTAATTAAACAGTAAATGGACATAAAGTGCAATGACTGATAAATATAGAACCTGAATACATTTTTAAAAATATTACTAAGTTATTTGAAGTACCTGTACATTATAAAATCAATTTTAAGAATTAATTTTGTCTTTTGATTTGCATTATCATTCTTATTTTTTAAAATTGAATTTTTAATGTTTAATAATATTTTATTTACTTGAATGCAGCAATTTTCATTAATATGTTTGGAAAATATCCTTAAAAGGTATTGATCTATGTAATTTTTTTGTTAGTCTTTTTGCATCATGTAGGAAATAATAGATGTTAGTTCTGAATTTTCTTTAGCATGAATAGAAAGTGTTGTTTTATAGTGTTGTATGCTTTTTGATAGATAATTTGCTGTGCATGTCAGTTAAAAAAAAGTATTGTAGTTTAGACACGTTATAACAAAAATTTCTTTATTTTGATATTCAATCAGATTTGGTTTTTTTTTTCAGATTGTTTAAAAATCATATGCAAAGAAAAAAAATTGCATTTAAAAATAATGCATATTTGAATTGTTTTAACCAATTAAGAAATAGTTTAAAAATTTAAATTATCAAACTGTGCTATTAAAAATATAGATTAAGATACCATTTGAAAAGGATCTTTAACTAGAAATAGGAAATATTATAAATTTAAAAATCAGTTATGATTGTAATGAAATGCTCGTAAAGATTTAAAAAAAAATTCAAACATAATTTTTTTTGTTGATTTTGCAAACAAATATATCGCATGATCACTAAAGGATCACTATGAATGCATATTTCAAAATGAATAATACTATGTATACCTAAAGCTTATCAGACATTATTTTCATAAATTTCTCCTTTTATTAAACTGACTATTACCATTAATATAGGATATGGATGTTCATTTTTTTTGCATTCAACTGTTATAAATTTTTTAAATTGCATTCAGAAATAATTTTAAAATGAAAGTATTCTCATTTTACTAGATTCTTGCACTTTTAATGAAATGATTCACTGGTATCATGAAAATCATTAAATATCATTATTAGGTCACTCCTAACTTTTTATTTTGTTGTATGCATGTTGAATTTTTTAATTCCTTTTTTAATCCATTTATTGAGTCCATGATGCATTTATTGAGTTAAATTTAAAATTAATATACTACTTATGCTCTACGCTATATTAAATGGGTTATCTTTATGTTGCATTTTCATTCAGTTGCTAATGGAACTAAATAGTGCAATGCCCATTTTAATGTCTTCTTATGTATATTTTTTTACCTGCAGATATCATATAGTTATCATGCTTCAGAACAAATGACTTCATCTATAGATATATTATGCAAGCCTCGTGTAAATTCACCTTTCCAAACTGCAGGAATTAATAAAACTGTACTTAGCAGCATAAGGGAACGAATGGCATGTAGTTTACAACGAATGAAGGAACTTGAAGACCAAGTAAAAACTATTCCGATATTGCAGGTATAAATAACTCATATATTTTGAAAAGTTTTAATATGTAGTATTCAATTCAAAATCCTATGAAAGTTCTGGTGTTTATTCATCCAAGAGTTTTGATTTATTTTAGAAGTGCTATTTTAGGTTAACAGTAGATATAATGGAATATTTTCCTGTTTCAAAAGCAAGTAAACAAATGTCTGATAGGCAGGATATCTGTTGGAAAATAAGTTTTTCATATATTATTTAAACATTTGTTATTGTTATGAGATTAATATTGCATGCTGTTATATAAATTATAATACCAACAGTTGAAATTCATAACTTGAATTAACAGCAAATTCAAAGAAATTTATAAGTATTTTGTAGTCTTATTAGGAAATCTAATCAGTAAAAAATTATTCTTTGAGAGAATTTTAAATGAAAAATTTGCATTGAAAAATACATATCAACTTTTTAGATATATTGTGTTTTCCCTCATTTTTTAGTCTTGCTTTCCAATTAAATTTTGCTTTTGTATGATGAAGTAATCCATTCTTTTCACATTCATTCTCCAGTTTTTGGAATAATTATGTAAATGGACTTACAGAAGGCATACAGTAATGAACAATGCCAGCTATTTTAAATTTCTATTCCTTTAAATGATGGATATCATTGTAGTCATATATTAATGGACTTGTATATATTTTAGAATTTATAAATATGACCAGAACAGCACTGGGGAATAGAATGAGTTTTTAAAACTCGTTCTATACTGTTAAAATACACAGTTTTATTCTGCCTGAGTTTTCTTGTAAAAATATAAACAAGTAACTTTGTGAATTTGAAACATTAATTTAAAATTTATGAAAAATAAGTTTTTAAAAACTATATTTGTTTCATGTTTTAATTAAGTATGTGAATATATCAGGTTGAGTGAAAAGTTTTCCACTAAGGGGAGATACCTCTGTACCAACAGCTGTCATTTCAGTGGTTGTTAGCCTTTCCACAAACGGGTTTTTGCATTCAAAAGCTGAACATTGGATCTACATGACTGTAATTTTTTTGTTAAAAATTTATTATCTTGTGCTTCAAAAAAGTGTTGAAATCGGAGCTTTCATGTTAACAGATCAAAAAGATTTTATGTACTATGAGTTCCGTAACAAACTCAGTGCGACTGAATGTCACCAAAAAATGTGTGAAAGTTTAGGCTGCAATACTGTTTCTTATGATACAGTCAAAGTTTGGTTTCGGAAGTTTCAGGCTGGAAATTTCGTCATTGAGATGAACCACGTTCTGACTGATTGTGAGAAGTTAAAGCAAATTATTGATCAAGACAGAAATGTTTCAACATGAACTATTGCGTCAGCACTTGACGTTTGCCAAAAAACGATAGTTAATGCTCTAAAATGCATAAATCTAACGTTTGAGTTCAACTGCTGGGTGCCTCATGAAGAAGTGACTGCTGAAGACAAGCGCTAGAGAAAAGTGGCTTGTTTGGCTCTGCTCAGAGTTCAAAGGAAAGAGAAAATTCTGGACACAATTGTGATCTGTGATGAAAAATGGGTGTATTATAACAATACAAGCCGTAAAGGAGTGTGGTCAGCGCCTGGGGAATCAGCAGGCTTAGTTGCAAGACGAGCCCTAGCTAACGAGTAACGAGAAGGTGCTTCTCTGTATCTGGTGGGATTGTCATGGAATTATCTACAGAGTATCTGAAAAGTGGACAGACTATCTATCAACAGTGCAATATACAGCAACGTGCTAATCAAAGTTCTTGATGCCATTCGCGAAAAACAAAAAACGAGTTCAGAAGGAAGGTGGTTCTCTTTCGTCAAGATAACGCCAGGCCACATTTTAGTACAATGACCGGCTGGACACTCTACGAGTTGGAGTGGCATTTGATGCAACATCCACCATACAGCCCAGACATGACCCTTTCGGATTTCTATCTGTTTTCACATCTGCAGCTTCATCTTGATGGCACAATCTTCAATTCAAATGAGGAGGCCATAAATGAGGTCCATCTCTTTCTGGACTCATGCACTCCACAGTTCTTCGCAGAAGGGTTTGAAAAGTTGCTAAAATGTTGACAGACGATTTTAGATTTGAACAGAGATAGATTACTTACCCTCATTAGCTTTGCTGTTTTTGTTTGTATTTATCATTTTAAAATAAAAATATTTTTGGTGGAAAACTTTTTACTCAACCTGATATTCTCAGTTAGAAAAGCTTATTATTCTTATGCAATTTTATCTATTTTTCTGAAAATTTAGTTTATTATCTAATACAGAATAGATCTGAAATTTAAAATTTTGATTTACTTGTATCATTTTTTATTGTGTGTAAAGATAAAATAAATTGATTGCACTAAACTTAAAAGATTTTCCCCTATGTTGGAAATAATTTAAGTGCATAAATATTTGCACTGATGAACAGTTAATTACAATAATGAAAGTAATGTGTTTAGTGACTTAAATTTCCGATTGAAATTGATTCATGATTTATATGAATTGAAATACCAATTAATTTACAGATTGCTATGTATGAACTGAAAATATATTCAATCATATATGTGTAGGCAATAAAAATGAAATTTTGAGCTATAGAATAGTCATTTAATAAAAATCTGGCAGTCATTGATAGTCCAAATATCCAGTTTATTCTTGTCTAAGCATATTTCTAGAATTGGATGTAATATTCAGTTACAATCTTTAGAAAGTATTTTAATAAAGTCCAAGACATGGGAATGAATGAAATCATATGGCAAAGGTGGCACTTGTTACCAGGAAGTGTAGCATCATAACACATTACAAGTATGCATTGAGTTTAAATAATTTCGAAAAGAGGATTCCCTCATTTTTACTGATTTAGCATTTCCACGAGGCTCATGAAAAGTAAAGATTCGTGTGACTCTTTAAGTTAAGTAACTTTGAAGTAACTTTATTTTTTAATTAAAGTAGAAGTGCTTTTATTTTTAAAAATTAACTAGTGATAAAAAGAATTTATTTTGAAGACATTGAAAAATGTAATTTATTACATGTATGTATATTTGTGAATGACTGTTTTTACATTTCTTCTCTTATAGGTGAAACTGTATGCATTGTCTGAAGAAAAAACATCTTTACTTAATCAACTCAAGGCAAAACAGGCCAGTTCTACAACTGAAGAATCATTTGAAACTGAAAAGCACCTTGAGAGCCAATTAAAGCGCTTAGAAAATGAAGGTATTATGTCTCCTACATTAAGCAGGAAATGCCTATCCAATAAATCCAGAAGTGATGATGTTCTGGCATCTCCTGGTATGGCATCATGGCTGGATGCTAATCTAACCAAGAAAAGTTACATTGAAAAGGAAATAATATCCCACTTAAATGTAAATGATGTAAAAAATGGCTCATCTCCTCATCAGAAAGCTGTAAAAAATGCAGGTACTTCATGTTCAGTGTTAACCAGAGACATTGGAATTGGTTACGTTCCTAGTAAATATAAGTCTGTTGCTGTTGGTAGTGATGTTTCATTCAATGACTTATTGAATTCATTAAAAAATAAGAAAAACTTTGATAGATGCACAAGTATGTCATCTGAATCTTTGGAAAGTGACTCTGAATCGCTTGCAGGGTCAGATGAACCTTCTAGATCCTTTTCGCAGGCCAGATTCCGTAAGACAGTTTCCAGCAGCAATACATCCAACATTCCAATTAAATATTTTGTAGCTACTTCAACTAATACAGACATCAAATATTTTTGTAATAAATCTATAAATACGGAGCAAGCGCTTTTAAAATCACCTACAAAAGAATCTACTGAAAAAATATTTAAGCATAAAAATATCTCTGTTTCTCCAGTTGTCAGTACAAAATTTGTTCAAACTTATGAAAAGACAACTTTGCGAAGTGTTGGTATGCAAACTTTATTAGATATGAAATCTAAAACCCTAGAGGATAAAAAGCATGTTGAAACAAAAAATGCTGGAGTTGGTGATTTTAATATCAATGACATACATTGCTTTAATTGTAAGAAAATGAAGAGATCAGTAGGTGTTGGAGATTTCAGCTTGAAATCTGTCGTGTGTGATCAGTGCTCATCGCTACAGCCTCATTCTCGTTCATCAGTGCGCAGTGAAAATTGTGAAAAGTGTGTCCTTCGTCAAACAGAAACTATTGGTGTTGGAGATCAGGATATAAATATAATGGAATGCCAAAACTGTGAGCATATGAAATCTGAAATTTCTAAAAAAGTAGAAAAACATTCAGTTAGTACAAATACTTCTGATGACTTTTCAAGTAACTTAAGCCTCTCAAAGAGGGACATTAATATTTGTGATAAATGCAGTGCAACCATTCATTCTGTTGCTCAAGGTTTTGCCTCAGGTAATTCGGAATCCAAAATTCCTAGGCCTAACCTTAAATCACCAGGAAGTGCTGGGAAAACCAATCATACAAAGCTTGCCAAGCTTAAGATTCAGGTTGGGAAGACTCAAAAATTGGGAAGTTCTGTGACTAATGAAGTTACTGTAAGCTCCGAGAAGAAAACTGTCTCTTCAAAAAGGTAGTTAAAAATACTTATATTAATCATTTTAATTTGCTTTTTATGCTAATAAATGTTATAACATAATGAGCAAATTAATAATTATCAAGTTTATATTCGAGATGCATGTCTGATTTTGTTTTATTCAATTGATTTAATTTAGTGGTGCCAACTACATTTCAAAATCTATTTTTTGTATTGTCACAAATATCTCTCTTTATTTACTTAGACTGATTCATTTCGAATTTTCCACATCTTTAAAGTTGTTTCTTTATTTCCCAAGCAATTTTTAACCACTGCTAGAAGACTGGCGATATTCCTCACAGCAGTAAATTGAATAGACATCTTTCTTTCTAAAGCAGATAATCTTTAAATGTTACATTCAGATCAACTATGAAAAATAAGTGTTAAGATTCCAAGAATCAATTAAAACTCTGTAATTTCTACATCTGTTGCTCTTTGCTTTAACTCCTGAAGAGTGATACCTGAACTCAGTTCATGTATCAAATTATATCATTTTTATACTTACAATCTAAAATTAAGTTGTACATACATAATTCATTACAAAAATGACCAGTAATCCGTTAACTTCTCAAGTGTTCTATAGGCTCGTAGTTGACTAACTACGACAACATATTTCCAAATCTGAAGATGGTCATCTAATTGGACAATAACGAAAACTACTCTGATAAGGTAGCACTGATGAGCAAATAAAAGACACTGATAATTCAGTGTATGGTGTACTATCCCATGTCCATTCAAACGATTTAGTTGCCGTAATGGCATCAGGGGCATGGGGCGGCGTTCTGTATGGTGTACTATACTGCTTGAAATAATTGTTAGGACTTACAATTTTAAGTATAGTCATATTGACCAATAATTGGAAGCTTCGCAGCTGTATTAACTCATAAAAAAATTCTGTATTCTTTGTTTAAGATAAAAGTGACAACTTTATCCAAATACTTTTCTCTCTGATGCGTGATGACACAATTGTTTTCTAATCATAATGAATGTTGTTTAGTCTTTGAACTTGACAGGTCAGAATCTTTTTTTTAAAGTTTAAACTTTGAAATATTCCTTCAATTATTTTTGGTATTTTAGTAATCGACTGCATATTAAATTTTTTCCTTCAGTACTTTAATGTTCACGCATATTTATTTCTATTCTTATTACTTTTTGCATCACTATCAGAATATGTTTCAGTATGTCGCATAATTGTATTACTTACACTTTTCCTATAAATGCAGTAGTCTTCCATTTAGCATGGTTGAAAAGATGCTCTTTGGATGAATATACACTAATAGCAATCTTGCAATGTAGAAAGTTTATCTGCACTGGAGTCTATTGCAAATTAATTTGCCATACTGCTAAATTTTCTGTAAAGTGTATTCATAGAATGCTACTTTTAACTACTTATATGGGAGTCTACTGACAATTATGAAAACATAATTACTTTGATTTTTGTATTTATCCTTATTCATAAGTACATGTATATGGAATGCAGCAGTTTTATTTGTATTCTTTAATGTTCACAAAAAGTACTATTTCTTGTAATTTTATGAATTTATTACTTTTAATGCAGCATAATATATTTGATTATATTTTAACCCTCTACAGTTCATTACATGTTTCATTTTGAAAATTATGAAATTTATTTCAAAAATGAGTATTAGAATTAACTGATCATAAATATGTAAAAGAAAAAAAATTGGCATTTTTTATTTTTAAGAAATTTGTGGTTTCACAGTGAAACCAATGAATGATAATGGGCTATTTTTCCTCCAAATAAGCTATTATCGAAATCCATTTAAATTATGTATTTAATTAATAAGTATATGCGAGTATTCATGTTATTCAACATTCATAAAATTCAATATTTCTTTCGAAGATTCAATTTAAAAAAAATATCAAGAACCCTCATCATTTTGTTTTTCTTAGAGATCGTAAGCAATTTAGCTCCTGCAATGACGATATCTTTGTAAATACTAAAGGTATTGAACTGGAATTTTTATGTAAGTTGGCCTATATATCTGGCTCTTAAGGTATGAAAGAAAAATTACGTTACTTTTCGCCCATGCGCAGTAAAAAAATGTGCGGTTTCACTGCGAAACCATTGAACGTTAAAGGGTTAAGTAAGAAGTGCTGAATCCCACCGGGGGACACCCCAAATATGGGGATGAGATTCTTCTATATAAATAAGCTGTAGCCTTGCTGCCTAGGTAGGTACATAAATGGTGGTGTGGCTCATTTGGGCACACCACTATGACGAGTCGTATCCCTGTAGTAGGGGGTCATCACATGTGCTACTCATAAAGAGAACTGCAGTGCAATTGGCCACAGTGCCCGTTTTAATTGTGGCAGTGTCTGGTCATGCTGCTACTTCTCATGCCTAGGCTGGTCGGGGTTTTCTTTTATAATTAAGACGTGCAGAAGTATTAAAAGTTTTTTTCCTTTTGTTGTTTTTACTTAAAACGCACTCTTGATATTTCTTTTCTTCAGTGTTTTATGTGAAATTAATTTATAATAACACCAATGCAATTTTAAATCATGATTAAGTTTTCAGTAAAATGCTTTTATGTTATGTTTTAGAGTATTTCGGTTATTTGTTAATATTGAAAATAATTTAGTTGTGTGCATATTAAATGAGGCTTGTTCTTATTATCATTCTCAGTAGAAATTTTAAAATATATGGCAAATGTACTGATTATTTTGTGGAATCATTGCAGAGGCTCTAAATTACAAAAAAAATAATAGTTTGTTTTTGAAATTTAAGTAATTTTTCTTCCTCTCCCCTTTGCTATTTATAATCTACCTAATATAAAACAATTACATTATAGTTGGTTAAGCATTGTCATTTAAGTAAGCATGAACTTATGGAATTTATGGCACCATTAAACAAAAGTTTCCTGTGAATAAAAAAGAAACTGCCTAGTAAAATAATTTTTATTTTTGTAATAATTTTAGTTTTATCTTTATCTGATTTTGATCTTAAAAATGATTTTTTTTCCTTGGCACTTCCATTGCCATACTGCATTTCTTTCACCATATGTATTTCTGACTGAATATGCCATATGGTAAGCAATGGTTTTAAGGTAATAAATAATAACTGCCCAAGTTTTTTATTATGCATCTTAGATTTGCCAGAAATAAATGTTTGAATATTAGGCAATATGTTAAATGCATTTCAAGAAATTGGGCATTTTATCCAGGAATTTTGTATGTGAGCTTATATTTTACCTTTAATTTGACAGGCTGTTCCTTGCAGATTACTGTAAATGAACAATTTACCAGTTTTTCAAATTCTCTATTGTTATTTGAAATTCTTTACTGTTTGTGAAAAAAAAAAAAGAGCTTGAAAAAGAAAGTTTCCCATTAAAAATGTGTGGTGCTGATTGCTATATTTAGTTCCTATAAATGTTTTTGTAATTTATATGTATTCCAAAGAAGAATAATCAGCTGTCACTGTTAATTTAGAATAGTCTCTTTGTCACCTCCATTTATAGATTTTCTAGTATTGGCAGTTGGATTCTTTACATTTGTGAAGAAATTTATTACATAACATTTATGGTAAATGAAAAGGAGAAATTTCAGTTGAAAGAGGTTGTTCTTTGCAGTTAGGTCATGAATTGTTCTTCTTTGCAGTTAGGTCATGAATTTCATTTTTGTGACGATTTTGAAGTTTTACAGTCAAACCAAGGCTAGGATCTAGTGTAATATGCTGTCTCTGTAGAGGCCAAAGGAAAACAGGAGCATTGGCAACATGGTCTACATTTTTATACAGTTGAAATGGGAGTTTTTCCTCCTTTGGAAACAAACTGAAGAAAATTGCTGATTTTGTGGAGGCTTATGATGCCATTCGCATGGCTAGTTCGTTGTCAGTTAGTTAAAGTTACAGTGATTAAATTTTTAGAGGAGTGAAAAAAACCAAAAGTTTGCACAACTCAGAAGTAAAAGAATTTTTTGTCTTTGAATTTAAGTGGCGAGGAAAAGAATTAATTTTTAAAAATTGGAAAAATCTTAATTTATCATATAACACTAGACTATTAAAAAGTTTACACACATACACACAATGGCTGGTGGATTGGCTTCATCAATACATTAATCATTTTTCATTTTATTTGCTGTTTGCTCTGAATTAAAATTTTAATTTTGTTTACAAAATGTTCTTTATTTTTACAGTATTGTTACAAAATCAGTTGAGAACAAAATGTCATCTAGTGAAACAGATGAATCAAAGGTATTTTCAGGGCCATCTGTGTTGCCAGATTTCAATAGTCTTCCTGTAATTCCTCATAAGAAGTTAGTATTAATTATTTTCTAAACTTTCACGTAATTAATTATACATTAATCTTGTTATGAAATGTAATTTTTCTTTTTTACCTAGGGCTGAATTAAGTAAAGAAGTAAAGGCTGCCTGTAAAGTCCTGAATGATTACCTAATGAAGCCTCAAAGAGGAGGAGAGAAGAAAACAGTGAGTATTTGATTGTTTGAAAATGTCTTTCCCACATAGTCATTCAGTATGAAATATACATAATGGAAAAAATTTTTGATTATATTTAAGTTCATAACTTTTATTTAAGACTGTGCTTTTAACATACTTTGTAATTCAATTTAAAAATTTATATTTTATCATACCTTTATTATTTTTGTATATCTATTTGGTTTACGAGCTACTTATATATAATAAAAATATTAGGCATGTATGGTGGTGAATTCATTCAATTGTTATCTTTTTTCACTTGCCTGTACATTGTTTTAGTTTTTCATAATGTATTGGTATTTAGATTATAAAATAGTTTAAATGTTTGTGTAAAACTGTTATGAGTTTTTTCATTCACTTTCTTTATTCTTCTTATGTCCATTCATTTGGACAGTATTTTATATGATATTGCTTTAATCAGTATATGAGGGTCATTTTTTTTTTTTTCAACCTCCGATCAAGCCACTAAAAAAGCAGGCAAGTGGTAAGAGGTGGGGATGTGTGATGAGCAACTAACTGTGCATGTCTCTAATCATAACCTCAACTACTGCCAATGCCAGCTGGCCAGTTTGAGCTGATCTGTCGGCACGTAAACATGGCTGGTAGAATTGATGCTCCCACCAAGTGCTAGTTGCATAGGGTTATTCGTTTTCTCCAAGCAAAAGCTTGGTTTGGGGATCAGTTTAAATGGCACATGCCTGATCATCTGCATGCAGCCCCAACTTAGCAACGAGTGTTTTTTATCTCTTCCCTGAATTGAAGAACTGGCTAGGAGGCCAAAGCTTCCAGAAAAGTGAGATTCAAAGCAATGTTAAGGCCCATCTCGCATCACTGGCGGGAACGTTCTTCGAAGAAGGGATTGGAAGCCTGTTCACCAATATGGTAAATACTTGAATCTTCATGGCGTTTGTCAATTAATCTTGTTTGAACATAACTTTTGGTAATAAATTCATTTTGTTCTCAACTCTTCTTTTTTTTTATGGCCCATCAGATGTTGAAGAAACAAAACGACCCTTGTGTTTAATCAAGTAGCAATACAATCACTACTGTTAGAAACGTTTTCTGAGTTTCTTGGGAAAATCCAATTTATTTGCTTGAAATAATGGATTGACTAAACTATTTGGTGATTGTTTTCAGAGCTATGAATTAAAATTATTTTTAACATACCTTAAAAATACATGTAAAATATATTAATTATTTTACAGTGTAAAGAGTCTAGCATGCTCATGAAAAATGAAGAGAATTTGGGCTCTTTTTAAAAAATTAAATTTGTCTACTATTCCTTGTAAAAAGTTTTTATTTTCTCCAGCAGAAATTAAAGCTTTGAAACTTATTCAGTTGTAAGATTCAAGATGACATTATCACACATTTTAAGAAAAGGAAGAACGCCAGAATGTTGCTTAGCATGAATGTTCCTTTAAAAATCACATTAACTCAAGTGATTTTTAAAGGTATTGTAAAAGTTCCAATTTTGTACTCTTTGTACCGAATTAATCCTATTTTTAATAAATTGTCCTGTTTTGACCCATTTTTTAAATATGAAGTAAATACATTATATTAAATTTTTTTAAAGTAAATTTCATTTAATTTTTAAAAATAAAGTTACTGCAGAATTCTTCCCAGTTTTTCTGTGCACCCAGTATAGTCACTTATTTTATTGAATAATCCCAGTTCCATGTATTTGTAATATCATCTGCATACATAGGTTAGTTCCATCAATAGTTTCAATGGTAAACTGATCAGATGTCTTATAACTGTCAGTGCAATCCCTGTTCTCAACTTGTCATTCTATCATGACAACCTTTATAAAGTATGGAGTCTTAGGTTGGAATTTTGAACTTAACTTTATTTTCTGAACTTTGATCACTTATCATTATCTGTATCATTTTATAGTCTGTTTGCATTAATTTTTATATTGACTATATTAATTATTTTTGTTATTTTTTATGTAATTCATTTAAAGAATTTTTCTTTTCTCATTACTATTAGTTATCCAGTTTAACAATTATTCAAAATGAATGGTTCCGTGTTGCAAACCAAAAGAAAGCGGACCCTCTAGTCATTGAAGATTATTTGGATGCATTTGAAGAATTCTCAAAACCTTTATTAGAAAAAATTGTTAACTTGGCAGACGCTAATGTAAGTATTTAATGATTTTTGATAAAATTTTAAATTTCTATTTCTGAATTATTTCTATTTCCTAATAGTTTGTTCTAAATATTTATATAAATATAGAAGCATTTTTATAGTGTTTTTATGAAAAAGTGATGTCTCTAAATTTACATGTTCTATTTCGAATGAACATATTTTTGCATTCAATCCTTTTTCTTATAATGATAATTTTTAATAGGAAATGCAAGCAAACAATTTTTTTTTTCATACTGTGGAATTTTATGCCAACTGAAACCAGCATGGGATTTTGTCAATTTTAAGTAATATCCTTGTGTTCGGTATCATTTTGAAGGAAATTTATGATGAATAAAGGGCATTTAAGATTCTGATATATCAAAAACATTGCTTTTTAAAGCAACAAAAATTATTACAAATGTGATGATTTTACATATTTTTTTTTATTTATACAGTAAGTTGCATTGTTGCTAAGTGTAACTGTCCAGTGATTGTCTTCTTACAAGAACTTTTTTTATTTTTTAACAATATAGTCTTCCCAATTGTATATTTGTCCTCTCTGTTACAAATTTTTAAAAAGTTTATTTCTGTCAATGTTTTAATCTTAAGGAAATGGTATTTACAACAAAATTTATTAGTATAATCATGTTTTATAATAATTTTGAAAAAGCTTTTCATTTTTAAAAATGTATATGAGTAATAGAAGGGACAAAACTAAAATGTACCCGCTGTTACAATTTAATGTTAGTTTATATGTAAGTGAAATGCCACATATTGTGTGAGTATCTGTTCTTCATGAATATGTGACTTTATTTTTGAAGGCACATATTTGTTTGTCTAATGATCATTTCAGGGATGATATTCTTCCGCTTTTTCGCGAATTTCCGCTTTTTTTGTTATTTTGAAGAAATTCCGCTTTTTTTGTCTTTTTTCTCTCAAAATTCTGGTGCTTTTATTATTTTTTTTTTTACCACAAAAATTTACTTTTTCTTCCGAAAATTCTGCTTTCACACAAAGAAAAGAAACCTTCCTATTTTCCGTTTTCGAAAGAAAATTCTGGGAAAATATGCTCCACTGACTAGGAAACTAGCTGATTCATCTTCTACTGACTAATCAACATTATATCGGCAAGCTCTACAAGGATGAACATTCCAACATTCAGTGCCATTCAAAGTATTAAGTACCACCTTTTTGCAGAAAACAAAATCTCTGTGGCAAACAAGGGGTGAAGTGTGTTCATGGAGATCTGTTACCAACAAAAGCCACACAATTAAAAAAAACGAAAGAAAACCACTTCTTTAACAATTAAATTAATGTTTCAAAGGGTTTCAAACAGCAATAATGCTAAATGAATCTGTCATTGTAACTGTACAATATCTCGACCCCTCTTGCTTTATAAGGTGCAAAATCATTGTGCTGTTACTTTTGCAAAATTTATAAAAATAAAACAGAAATCAGTATATGATACATTATTATAATTTATAAAGAGCTAATACACTTTACACAATTGCATGAAGCAAAGGAAATTATTTGTCCTTATTTTTATTTATTTTTTGAGCTAACTTTTATCAAAAGGGTATTAAATATTATTCTTCTCAGACTTCTGTTGAGTGTATGTTGAATCGCAGTGATGTACAGGTGGTAAATGTTTTAATGTCTAATTTTGTATTTTCTGATGCACCTGATGATGTGTTAAACTTGTTTGTTAACTTTTAATGTGAATGATTTAATAATTATGTAATATTTTTCGTATTTATGCATACTGAATTATAAATAATTAAGTTATTAATTATTTTAGTGTAATATTTTCATCATATTGCGTGTTCTGATGTTTTACTTCTTAAAACATCTTTCGCGTATAAATTATGGTACAAATGTTTTGCTCGCATATGATTTCAGTCTTTTTGCTTTTTTGCCAATCTCATCCCTGTCATTTGCAATTGCTGAATATAGTCACTTGCAACAATTGCTCATGTGAAAAATGCAGGTGCTAAATATAAAACTAATTCCTTTTTCATTAGTTTGTGAAAGCAATTCCTGTAGATATCAGGGGTGATTGCGTTCTGGTATTATACTGGAAATACGGTATTTTCATCATCCTTAATTCCAGTATTTTCTGATAAATCTATTTTTTAAAACTTAAGAGTGCCAGACTCAAACTACTATGGATTCTCCGTAGTTTCTATGCAATTTTGGCTTCTATTATGGACTACACAAATTATAATCTGTACTATGGAGTTCTAGGATGAAATGTTTTATTTAAAATATAATTAGAAGTCCTAATTTTCACTTTCTTAAAATCATTTCATGAGTAATTATTTTTGTAGTAATGTGAAACATTTTTTTTTTATAAAAAACCAGCTTTTTTTTTTTTAAACCAAAACATTTAACCAAACATTTTTTTATGAAAAACCAGGAAAAAAATTTGGGTTTAGTGGAATTTTTTTTCGTATATTCTTGTTTACTTTGGATTATGCTGAGTCAATCCAAATGAATTTTTTAGAAAATGCCATACTATAACTAAGAATAACTACCCCACTTAAGAATAATCCCATAAGAATTTATATTCATGAATGCTATTCATACAAAATGTTGTTATATTTTTAATATTGTTTTTTTATCAATTTTGATGGTTTCTTTTCATGTGTGTTATAGAATGTTAATTGAAAACTCATGAACTAAGACCAAATAAATTAAAGCAAATTCTTATGCGAAAAAAGTTTATCAAAAATTGTGTACAAAAGTTGAATCGGCACTGTAATGAATGAATACATATCCATTCCCTACACATAATTTTGCTGCTAAAATTTCAGGTATTTTTTCGTGAAGCCACAATCATTCCTCAGATATATTACCAGAACCCTTTAGGTTGTATCAGTGGAAGAAAGACAAAGAAAGTGTTAGATTTTTAAATGAGGGCACGCTGTTTGATTTAACTGATTAGTTCGAAAACCAGTTGGAAAAATTCATATTACACTGCTATGAAAAATTAACACAATCCATCCAAGTGGGTTTTACAAGCAGACTTCAGTGAGAACTTTACTTTCCTCACTCAAAATGAGATCCATTAAGCACAATGGACTCATAAGCAGTATTCTTTGTGCATTGTTTTAGCTTGGCTCACTAAAAGTGATTGCATGGAAGAAAAATAAATTTTTAGTTACATCATAGCCAATGACTATATGCAGCATAACAAGTATGCCTTCCATACTTTTAATGAAAGCCAATTTCATAAATATCCTATATTAGTAGAAATCGTAATTTTTAGTGATGGGCCATGCCAATTCAAGCAAAAGTACCCTCTTAGCAATATTACTTTCTCATCCCTTAAAGTCAATAGGCATCTCTGCCACAAGTCATGATAAGAGTGCAGTTGATGGGATAGAAGACCTGTAAAGAAGGTTGTGAACAGAGGAATAAATGTAAAAAAAATACTCCTTTTTACCAAGTCATTTGCTGAATATGCAAATTCCATTTAAAGTGGAGTATATGTAATCTATTGTCCAAAAGAGGATACTGAAATGGACATCTCTGCCCTTGAAGAATGAGTATTAAATATAAAAGACATACCACATATACGACGGGTTCATTGTGCGAGAGTCCTACAAACTTACCTTATTTCCTATGCATTTTGTGTCCCCTGAAAAAAGGTGTACAGTTTTATTTTAAGGATACCATGATTAAATTGGCAGAAAATAAAATTTTGTCATCTGCTGATGTATATGTTGGCAATTGTTCAAGTACAATTTTGTTGGCCAAGTAACTGAAATTGTGAAAGAAACTGAAAATGTGCATGTTTTTCCTGTCAATGTGCTTTTCTAACGTGGTCTGGTGGATTGAAAATTTTCAAATATAACTACAATGATTGTGTTATATTTGAATATATATATTGTAGCATTGCTTCATGTATTGCATATTATAACAGTACTACCAATTCTAACTCTGAACAACAGAATAGTCACCTTTGGCAATGATGTTTTACTGAAATATATCCAGTGATGTACTATGTTGAAGTCAAAACTCATAAGACGTCCTCTCTGTTACATTTTAATTTTTACATTTAAATAAAATTAGTTTTCGATATATACAGACCCATAGATAACTATTTTACCTTGAAATGTGCTGATTAAAAGAAAATATACCAAAGTATCTTTAGGAGTTCCAAATTCACAGAATTTAATATAAATGTAAGTGTATGTCAAATATTGTTGGATTTTTTTTGTCGCCTCTGTTACATATGATTTAGATTTGTTACTGGCATTAAAAGGCCAAGTCATTTTGATTTTAGGTCAATTAACTATGCATTGTTCCTTAAAGTAACGTATTCTTCCACAGTTTTTTTTTGTCTTGGGAAGTTTAATATTATTTTGCAATATAAATAATTTTGCTATGCTATTTCTCCTCTATTGTACTTGGAACTCTCCTACTTATAAATTTTTTAAGTTACTGATTTTTTTCAAAGCAATTTCTTCACTGGTGAGGTTTTATAGTTAAGAGATTATTGTAATTTTGAAAAACTTATTACTATTTTGCAGTCTTATTTGAAGGTTTCTGAAATTATTTGGTTAAGTGATTTTTCATATTAATTAATTGCCATCTCTAAAACTAATTTACAATATGTTTCAGGGTAACACTGCTCTCCATTATGCCATTTCTTATGGAAATTTTGATGTTGTGAGCATTTTGATCGATTCCAAGGTTTGTGATGTTAACAAAAAAAACAAGGTGTGTAAGAGTTTTGTTTTGTTACAAATTGAGTGTTTTTTTATTTTGCTTAGTATTTTTTAAATTAAAAGGACTTGTTATGAAGAATTAGTTGTACTCTCTGTGTGTTTTTAATAGAAAACTAATGAACTCGTATCTTTGTGGCTTATAATTTAGACATTTTCTTTTAATTACAAAGTTTTGTGTCTGTTTTTTTATGCTATTTAATATTTTACCGAAAAAGCAAGGGATTTCATTTAAATACTTTATCAATAATTTTTTAAATGAAAAACTTGTTTGAATGATTTGACAGATATGCACTCATTACTTCTCGCTGCGTAACCACTTTATACATTTTTTAAGAATTTTATGATACCCAAGTCAAATAGTACTATACTTCAAATGTTGATGAATCGTAATCATGTTGCAAAATGCTGTTAATTATAAGTTTGTGAAATATGCTTACAGTATATGTCATGGTTAATCTGTTATTATAATTAAAGTAGAATTTCATAACTGCTGTTATTATGCTTTTTAGTCCTCTAGTGTAATGTCAACAATTATATCTGAATTGTAAAATTTTGTTTATAGGCTGGTTATACTAGCATTATGCTAGTTGCTTTAGCTGATATGAAAAATGATGCCCATCATTATGTTGTTCAAAGACTTTTCAGCATTGGAGACATAAACATCAAAGCAACTCAGGTTTGTTTTATTTGTACTCTTTCGTCTATTTTTTTTTATCAAAATTAAAATTGATTTATTTAATTATTGATTAAGTATATATTTTATAGCATGGATATGTTTCCAAGGCAATTTGTGAAAAAACTTTGGCGTTATTTTATTATGGTGAATTTGCGATGCATATCTATAAATTTGTACTGTTTTGTAAAGATATAGTATGTTTTTAAATCTTTCCATTTTGTTGTTATTTGTCTTTATCAGAATGGGCAAACTGCTTTAATGCTTGCCGTCAGCCATGGAAAGAAGGATATTGTAAAACTGCTTCTGGATGCTGGTGCAGAAGTAAATTTACAAGACAAAGATGGATCAACAGCTCTCATGTGTGCCGCTGAGCATGGCCACATAGAAATTGTTAAAATGCTGCTCTCCCATCCTGAATGTGATCCAACCATTGTTGACAATGTAAGTTATTTTTTTAATGTTTAGCAATAATTAATGCATCAATTTTAATGTTATAATTTATAAATATTTGTATTTATTTTGTTTAAGTCATATAAGATCAAATCCTACTACTTCTTTAATCTGGCCACCTCATCAAAATTCAGACTTTATCTGGATTCCAAATACATTGCATTGAAATGTGAACTTTTTCTGTCATTTCGCCTTTGAAGAAAGCCCTTTATTAATTTGCAGTTGGTTATCAAGTTTAAAGAGTGTTCTTTCTCCTATTCTGTGCCATCATTCTTTTTGTGTGTATTTCTACAAGTTATTTACATATTAGATGCCTAGTCATAGTACACATTTTTAACATTTAAATATATTGTAGTAATTATGCGTAATTTAATATTTATGTTCTAATGTGATGGTATATTATAATTCTGTTTATGTTAACCCTCCAACCATATTTTTTTGTTCCTCATGTTTAGCTTCATAAGCTGATAATATGTTAAAGCATCATTTATGCGTCTTTCTATAAATTGATGTAATGTGATGCATAGACAAAAAGACAAATGATCAAAATTTTAATAAACAACTTTGAGTAGAACAAATTTAATGGAAATTCATTTTTTAAAAAGAATTTAAGATAGTACTAGTATATAACTACAGAGTAATGAACACAATGATGATATTTTAATATTAAACATTTATCATAAAAGTGAGAAAAATTGTACCTTTTTTTGCATAATCTTGAGTACTGATTATATATTTCTCATTTTATATGATTTATGTGCATGCATATTAGGGATGTAACGAATATTTGGCAAGTATTCAGTATTCTGCCCTTTTGCCAAATACTAAATAGATATTCTGCCAAATATATTCAGGGTAATAATTTTTTTAAAATGTGCTTTTAATTGTATTTAATAAAGAATATTTCGGAATTACTATTCAGTTCATTTATTTAAAAATGTCCTAACATTTACTCAATTTTAAGTTGAACTGTACATAAGTGTATTGAATAATATTGCATATCATTTATCATTGTAAAGCCTGAAATTATGATGCCAGAACAATAATTGTTCAGCATTTTCAGGAAAAAATCTGTTCTGTTTGGTTTCATACATATATATTATGAGCTTCAGAAAATAAGCGCTAAATACTGAGCTTCCAGGAGTTGAAAGATATTTTCTTGCTAAATTTGCAAATCTTGGAAATTTTTCCATTTCCCCCCCCCCTCCACCAATTAAGTGGACATTCTATCCTTGCTATTAGAAATTTTTTATAAAAATAGGAATTTAATTCTAGTAACTTTAATTTATCAATTGAATTTTCTTTTGTGTTTGTCATTGACATACTCTGCAATTATGACTTTTCTTCTTCTTTTTAGCAAGTCCAAAATGAAGAAGATTTCTCGCATTTTATTATTGGAATTAAGATATTTAGAATATTACAAAAAATGCATCAAGGTGTTACGTTAATATTTTTTTAAATATGCAAATGATAAAAAATCAGTTTTTTTTTTCATTTAAAATTTGAGCAGTATTTCATTTAAAATCAAAATTAAAATGTTTTTAAAAAGTAGATATACAGCCTGAAATTTGGCACTATTCGTTACATCCCTAATGCAGATGAGTATTCACTTTAAAAAACTTTAATTACAATCTGACATATTGATTGTCTGTGAATATTAAGTACAGCATTATGAATCGAGTTAACTTGATTGAATGTTTTTTCACTAGTGTTTTGACAAACTGCTAGTGAAAAAGTTTGAAGTTTTTCTATGGAGTCCATTGGTCTTCAAATGAAGGTGGAATAACTTCACATTCTTTTTTCTTCATCGTATTATCCCTCTCCCCTTCTACTTCCTAAGAAAGGTTTCCCTCTTAGTAAGAATTGAAAAATAAGGATTGAGGCAAAAAAATTGCTAATTTTAGGAAGTGGGAAAATGACATAATCAAAGCTCTGCCTCATATAAATGAAGTACTTTATCATTGCAGTAATTATGAATGAATCAGGATTGTGATGAAATGACACTTACATGAGAAATGTATAATGGTGCTTTACTGTATATTTCTTAAAATCCTGAGAGTAAAATTTTGTTTAGATATCAAATATTCAATTACAATCAAAAAGTTTTTTCTTCTTTTACTACAAAAGCTCATTTCTAGGATGTTAACCACTTAACAGTTTTGCCCAACACTGTTCGAGCACTGCGAAAGGTTTTTCCCTGATTTGCCTGAGCGATGCTCGGGCAGGTAATTTTTCTAAGCAATACGCAGATTTTCCTATCTTTTCCACTTTCTGTACTTTACAATGTTTCTAGTAAATGGCTCTAGCAATCTAATGAATATTGGATAACAAAACAAATGTAAAACAGTTTTTAGGTCATGTTAGGTTAGATAAATTAGTTTTCAGGTCCTTTTTTCCTCTGCAATTAAAAATTATCAAAAATTAATGAAATCAATACTTTTTAATTGTTTTGACAGCTGATTTGAATTTGTAAAATCAATTTGAGTACAAAATTGCTTATAAAAATGTGCTTATTTTTAGACACAATATGGCAGAAAAGAAGAAACTGAATTAATAAGTCACTCAGAATTTTAAAATGCTTGTTTCATTTTAAAACTTATGCTTAAAAAGTTTAAAAAAAACTTTGTATTTTAATTCTGTTTCATTTTTATATTTGCTAAATTGTTTTATGTCATTGCTTTTACTTCTATTTAAAGTTTGAACTTTTTTTAAAAAATTGTGGAGATTTATGCGAATGTTCTCATATTAAATAATTTAAATGACAAAATATATGTTAATTTTTGTTAAGGATGAATGCAATGCTTTAACCATTGCAATGGAAGCAGGACACAAAGACATTGGCCTTTTGATCTACACCAACATGAATTTCTCTAGGGGTAGCTCTCCTGTAAGTATAAAGTAAAAATCTTGCAGATTATCTTTTATCAATTTTATATTAATATTAGCACTGTTCCCATGGTCCTTGAATTTTATTTGCCTTACTCAGGGCCTTGGGAAAGTACTTGATTTTTTGTTGGGTCCTTGAAAAGTCCTTGAAAAATAAGCAAAATGTCCATCCATTATTTTTTGGAACAGAAGAGAAAACTAGTTTGTGACTTGGTTTTGTTTTGAGAATTTCTCCACCAAAAAAGGGTGTTTGTTAGGGAATGTTATCAATCATCAATCTTTTCTCTCTTTCTATATTCAAAGACAGCTTAATTTGGCAATACAGTAAAATGCTGCAGAGGGTATTTCTCTGCCAAATAAAATAGTCCTGCAATTATCCTACTGTATTTTGAAAGTAACTGATATATTTGAACGGAATTTTGTTTTAAAAACCAATAACCAATTTTCTCTGAAATGAAGTCTGTTTTCAAAATGTTTGTTATTTAATTTCATAGAGCCAGGGAAGTAACTTAAATAGCTTGATGGATAAAATTTTGTTCACAGTTTTATTATTTACAATTGTCGATCCGTATAAAATTTATTTCAAAAATAAAGATGCAAATGATTGATTTGATTTAAATGTATGATTTGCCTTTTTATGTGTAAAATATTTAATTTTATGGTCCTTGAATTTTCTTAAAAAGTTCCTTTAAAGTCCTTGAATTTTTTTCCTCACTAGGAGTGGGAACTCTGTATCAGTCTATTGCATATTTTCCGATAAAGTGTTTTCATCAGAAAAATTGTTTTCAATGAAGATAATTTTCCTAATTATAAAAATATAGGAGTATGTTTTTAATTTTTGCAACTTTCCTTGCTTTTTGTATTAGTTCTTATATATATATATATATATATATATATATATATATATATATATAATGTATTCACATAACATGCTATTATTCTGTAGATTAAAGCAGAAATTTTATAAAGAGTTTAGCAGTATGCATTTACTTTAATCAGATTTTTACATTAGACTGTATTTGAGAGCTTTATCCATGTTACAGTATTCGACTTTGAAGACACGTAAACGTTCGACTCCACGATCGACACCTACACCTAGAACTCCAACCCTGCGCTCTCCTCTTCCAAGGTTAGTTAAAATATTGTCCTTTTCTTACAACTTTTCTCTTACATTTTTAAAATTTTTCTTTATTCAAGATTTTTGACGAATGTATTTTGCATTGGAAACAGATTAGTAGCTTGAAGCAGAAATTGCATAATTTCTGATTTATTTGTGAGGCACAGTTTCCCTATTATCCAAAAACTGATGATTAATAATTGTTATACATTTTTTCTAAATTTCTGAGCTTTGCGAATCAGTAATTCTCATCACTATTCAGTAGTTTCTCATCATACCAGCTGTAATTTAAATGTGTTTTAATTTTCAGTGGCATATTTAGTGTGGGTATTGATCAACAAAGTGTTCGAAATAATAGAAATTTGACACAAAGTGCTTTTTAAGAATTGCTATTCCTATTATTGTTTGTTCTTCTGATAATTTAATAATTATTACATTCTTTAAAACTGTAGTTAAAATTTTTTGAATGCTAACATAAAATTGATTTTTTTTTACTTTAATATGCAAATGTTTTTATTTATATTTGCTGTTTTGATATTTAATGTCTGGGAAATTATATTTCAATTTCTTAAAAAAGATTACCATGAAGATAATAATTGTTTGAAATATCTCTTTGTAGGTGAAAAGATATGCTTGCAAAAAAAAAAATATATTTTTATTAACTTTCTTTACAAATGCTGGTTATTTAGCTAAAAATTCTGAATAGGAAGCTCCTCTTGAACTGAAATGCCTGTCTATAGTCTTTTTTCACAGAAAAAAATATTCTTTCTTGAGGGAACAAATGTTATCTGTAAAAATATATCTACTTTTTTGTGTTTATTTATGTGCAATTTATTCTAAGTTATTTTTCTGCAAAGAAAAATTACTGAATTCTGATATATTAATTTGCTAAGATAATATATGGATTTTTTAAAAATCTTAATTCATATGATATTGACATTTTGTATGATTTTTTTGCATAATGTTCTATGAATGAAGGATGTTTCAGTTTTTTCCCATTAAATATTTGGATTCTTTTAAATTTTGAAATCTTTTTATTTTACAGTTTTTATCAAGCAAGGTATACAAATTTTTTTATTTCCTCACTTTTACTGCGCTATTCTCTTATCTGTTAAAATTTATATTTTTCTGATCATTTTTAAGTACTTTTAAATTGTCATTTTCTTCTTTAAAATGTAACTATTGGATAAAATAAAATTAATCTTTTTGTGTATTTGTTTGGAATGAAGGGTACAGGGAAAACGATGAGATTCCACTTTTTTCTGATTTTGAGGTTTCGGCATCATCTGTTAGCTCAATAGATGTTGTTTTATGATATCTATTTGAAAATGATTAGGACAATAAAATTCCATCAGAATTATTCGTTAAAATATTAGACAACTGGGAAAATTAATGTTAAAATTAGAGAAAAACTAATAAGGCAACTAAATTAGTTTTATAGAAAAGATAATCTTTTGAAATTTTTGATGGTTTAAAAATCATTTGTGGTGGTATAATATTTTCCACAGTTATCAAGAAAAAACTCCAAAATTTCATTTAATTTTTAATTAATTATAATTCAATTAAAAGTTAAAGAAAATGGCTCCAAACTGCACATTCTCGCCCTCTAAAGTGTTTGTGCCTGATTTTGTAGCTCAAATATATGCACATTCTGACACATGCACATCTCCTTTTTTATGAGTTAAGATGTAAATACACTGCAGCTGTTTTTTAAATAAATTTTTGACACATCATGATTTGTTGCATTGCCTTAGTATTTGATTAAAATAAAAATAATGATGTTTATATATTTTTAGCTATGTGTCAAACACTGGATATTTTGTTTTTCATTTCCTGCAAAATTAAAAAAAAGAAGGAAAAAAAAAAAAAAAAAGGAGACTCATCGTTTTCCCTCTTGACCCTTCAAATGTTATTTGTTGAAATTTTATACTGCATTAAGTAAATTTCAAAATTTTCAGCTAATTTTGTGACATATTTTTATGTTTATAATTAAACAAGATTTTTTGCATTCATTAATGCCTTAGTTTTGAAACTAGTTTCATATGTAAATGAAAACACCCACTTAAGCAAGGGTAGGGAAAACTATTTTAAAACTAATTATAAAGAGATTTTCTTAATTTAATAAACTATTTCTTGTGTCTGTATGACTATCCGATTTTCCCTCAGTTACCAAAGAATGTTTAATTGGATTTCTCTGCCCTCTCTCCATCCTTCAAATTAGAACTCACAGACTGACAGAAGTGGGACCGGGGGTCGGAGATGCTGTGCGCCCCCATCGTGGAAAATTTTGTACCCCGTCTGAGAAAATATTTGTATGTGGTGTTCAACTAGTTGATAAATAAAGATCTGGAGAAAACTGTAGACCAATTTCATTGCACTCGTTCCCCCGTACAGCAGGGTGTTCCCCCCCCCCAAATCGGGCAGACCGTGCCCCCCTTCCCGTTGGACAAACTAATGCCATTTCTAGTGACACAGTCTCTGTTTTGACACTGGGGAGGAGGGGTTAGATGCTTGATACTTGCTTCTAACAAATATCTGCCATATATGGGGGCTTGATTCATTTACAGTCCATGGATGCAAATATCCTCTTGTTGTTGAGAGGGATGTGCCAGCTCGAGTGTCCTCCGTATCACCTGAACATGATTCACATTTCGATGTTCTTCACAATTATAGCCCTCATGTGGCTTCTGAATGCAATCTATATAAATATTTTCCTTATGCAGCTCCTTGGAAACATGTTATTTGGCAACTTGTAAAGCAACGGATGAGTTGCATGATATCACTTTCCAAATGTAAACAGCGATTCAGTGTGAGCCTTCTTTTCAATGAATTAACCATGAGTCTCAGTCTTGCTGTGAAATATTATCAAAACATTGAACGAAAATGAATCCAATGTGCAAATTCATCAAATGAAGAGGTTTTGAAAGCCATTCAGGAGACGAAATAATTTGTTTCAAGATTCAAGATGTGGATGATCAGAGCATTCGTATTGAAGAGAACTGTCTTCTTTATTAATAAATCTAAATAATTTGTTTTGGAAATTCTCTTTATATATCTTGAAACTCTTATTTAGTAATTCTTTTTCATTTAATTTTTTTTTATCAATTTGATTTGAATGTTGAATTTATCTTCCAAATACTTAATAATCAAGAAAGACATTTCTTAATGCCGACAAATTTTTTCTGTGCTGATTTAAATTTAAAGCATCAGAAGCAAATCTAGTAAGCTCAGCCTTAATTTTTCTAAATATAACTATTTTAGTACACACAGTGTCCTCATTGTAGCAAGCAAAGTTTGCATACCAATCCTCTTGAGGTTGGGAAGTGTTACCAAGGAGGGGATAGAGCCCCCTAGTATTCATGTAATAAACTAGACTGTTCTTTGAGTTGCTTGGGTTTTTCTTAGGATAGTCAAGTTAAATAGATAATTGATTCTTAATAATGAATGATTTTGAAAGTAATGGAAAATATTTGTTTGCTAATGATTGTTTCATAATTATCAGTATTGTCTGAAGTTTATTTTCTTTTTTTAATAGCCCTTCTGCCAGATCAACAAATTCCATTCCATCATCATTCCAGTTCCCAACTTGAGTTGCAAAGAAAGAGACCAAGGGATACAATATGATAGCAGCTGCATTGTGCCAAACTTGTGATATATCTTGAGGAAAGTTTCGAGTATTATGAAGATTATACACTAAGCATTTAAGATGGCAGTTATTTTTGGAAAGTGTACCTATATATATTTTTAAAAAATCGATTGGTATTATTTTGATTGAACATTGTTTGTAAAGAACATTCCATTTTTACAGGTAATTGCCTGTTTTTGTTAAAGCTAAAAAGATATTTTTCTATAACCTTTTCAATGTTGAGAGCAGCTAGTTAATGTATGTTTCAGACGTAGCATGTATATGATGCTTAATATAAATTTCAAAATGTAGTATTTTTATTCATAGCACACAGAATATTCTGCTTAGATTGTCATCCCGATGTAGTGCTAAAATGTAGCAAATTGTGATAAAAAAAAGTTTTTGTAAGGAATATTCAAGTAATTTATTATGCAAGTTTCTGAAACTTATCAGAATGCAATCATCTGCTTCAATCTTTTATTGTATTGAACCCTTTTTTCTGTTTTCATTACTGATATACCTCTACAATCTATGTCTTTTAAAAGCTCTTTTAATGTGTGCAAGAATATAATTTTATGCTTGTTTTGTAGATTTGTTTACTATTAAAATGGAAAAGTGTTTAAAATAGGACAGGGACTTAGAACATTAGATTATTATTTATTAATAGACAATTAATAATTGACCATATTTTTGGATTTTGTATGGAAGAAAGTAACATCTTGTATCTGGGACTATGTATATGAAATTTGTAATAAAGATTTACTTACACTATGAAACACAATAAAATCATTTTTTTTTCTCTGTACACAATCATTAACCGATATCCGGATGGATATTTTTTTCCTTTTAAATAAATGCATATGCATAGTGACTGAGAAAATAATCTAAGGCATTGTTTTTAAAATACTTTTTTGAAAAATTTGTCACAACTTTTAAGCTATTCTTATTGTCTTCTGCAAATAAATAAAAAATAACACCTTGACACTGAATGAAATATTCATGTATGACTGAATGAAAATTTATTTGGGAACAGATGCAGCCTCATTGAGATCGAAAAACAGAACAATATTTTATATTTACATTTTGAAAAATGAATCCATGCAGTATATATATATATATGTGTATTTTTATTGCTACAAAGCAAAAGTAATTTTACAGGTTTTTTTCCCCTTATATAGGCAATGATAGAAACAGTCTTGATCTTTTTAACGAAGTTGTAGTGATTTGGGTTTAATTTATACAAACAAATAAAATTAAAATGATTTTTTTTATATTGATAGCTGAACCCCCCCCCCCCCCATGATTTAAAGCATAGGTAAGAATAATTACTCTAAAGTTACACTTTTTGTTCAGATCACTTAGAAAAAAATGCACAAGAATTTTTTTGTCGAAGAGTTTTTGGTCATTTTATTTATATTGATTATTATACAAGTGTTGCATTAGATTTTGATTATTGATGCAGGGTTCTCACAATTTCATCAACAAAGGATATGGAGTCTTCTCAAAGTTTAATACAGAATGATAATGAGATATATAACCTTAAAAATCCTGATACTTTTAGACTGGTGGGACAACCTAACAAACCAGTAATTAAATATTTGTTATTTTGTAATCAAAAGGTATTAGGGAATTGATTAATGAGCAATGAATTAACATAAGATTTGTTAATGGATGAATAACTTACACATAGCAATAATGGGGTTGGTTATTTCCTTTCAATATATTTTTTATAACCTGAGTTGCGTCATAATGTTATCTATAATAGACAATTATTAACTGACATAATTTTCTTTTCATTGTTTGAAGAAAGTGCCATCTTTCATCTAGAATTTTTGCATGAAATTTGTAACAGAAATGTACTTAATAATGGATGAAAGATAGTAGGTAGCTGCAAATAGAATAACTACATTGATATTTTAAAGCTTTTATTTATATGTATGAAAGATTTTGAGAATATTCTGATGAAGTAATAGTTTTCAAATGTGTGATAGAAGAGAATGCCTTTGGGTAGAAATATATATAAAGAAAATTGATAGTTCTTCATAACGTTGCACGGTATTCTGATATATAGAACAACTGACATAGATTATGTTTTAGGTATCAGGCACAGATTTCGTGGACTTGTATTTTTTTCTCTTCACATGCTTTTAAGGGAATTAGGAATTTTCATTACATGTATAGTTCATGAAAGCAACCTTAACTTAATAAATGCATGAATTGCATCAGGTGTTATTGCATAAAATGTAAAGTGGTCCCTCAGTCTTCATTCTGCCAAACTTGAAGGTGCTGGCGTGACATGAGTCGTTCAGAAAAAAAAGTTGAGAAAATTCATGTTTCCTAATGCAATAATTTTTTAAATTTTTTGTTTATATACTTTTACTAATCAAATTAATAAAGTCTTTGAATGAAGCAACGAGTTAATATTTTAATAACTAAAAATAATGAATATTAATTCCATCAAAATTTACAAAAACCTGAAGACATCAAAAAATGGACTTATCCGCTTTGGCTTCTGAGCGACTCGTATATTGGATATTCTTTGGAAGTCAACATGAATCTTTGCATGTTCCAAACTTTCAGTTTCTCTTTAACACCTTATGAAAGTCGTCATTATCTTGAGACAAATCTGTTCTGCAGTTTGTTTTCTATTTTGCTCTTTCCTGAAAAAAAATGAAAGTTTCAATTTAATTACAAAATCTATTTTGTAAAAGTGTGAGAACCTTTTTTTTTCTCGGTTCTTTATACTTTTTTTTATGTAATACTTTTTTATGTAAATAATTATTCATGCAAATGAACAACTTAATTCAACTGTTTTGAACTAATTTTTTTTTCAGTGTATATGAGTGGTTGTCTCTCCCACCGACAATTTTTTCGATGATTAATTGATATTTTAGATGTTTAATAGTTTTTTAATGATTACTGAACATGTAAGAATTTAAGATTGTTTTGAGTTCTAAAATTTGAGACAGATCACAATAGTATTAGGTTAAGTAATAATTCATGTGTGTTTTTCAAATTTATTTAATTTTATGTTTAAATTGCCCTGGGTGTTTGACAAGGATGTTGCTGCAGTTATTTGATTTATTTTGATGCATGCAAATTGACAATAGCTGGTATATTGAGGCACGTCTCTTTCTTGATACATATCACAATTCTCATGAGTTGCTTCAGTGGACTTCACATAAGTGCAGATAGTAAACAGTGTCGAAAATGTTCAGTTTTATCCACTTAACATTCCATTTCAGTGATTTGAAAGTACACAAAAATCAATTCAATTAAAAAAAATTTTGTAGAGCTTTAAATTCTCTTTCAAGTAATATAAAACTTTTTGTTTATACATTTTTTTTCTGTTTGCATTTTTACATTTGAAAAAAAATATTGCAAATTATTACCCAACCCAATATTTAAAGTTTTATTCTAATTATTTTGATATAAAAATGCATGTGTTACTGTAATGAATAAAGTTACATACCTAGTTAGTTATTAATGCTAGTTATGTTTTTAATTTATAGGAATGAATCCTGTTTTACATAAATAACTACTTTCTATTATTTCAGTTAATTTAAGAAGAAGAGGGGGAAAAAAATGCATACCCCATCCTTCTTTTGTGCATGTTTAAGTAAAGGATATATTTCAGAATTTCCAATCATTTTGTTGTATTTATCACAAGTCAGTACTGCTTGCTGTTTTGAACTTGTTTGTATACATCCTGATTATAATCTAACTCACAAACAAATAATTAAATTCGATTTCTTTTAAACCCAATGCTGAATATTCTCCATTAATTTATACTGAAAGATTAATTTGAGTAATTGTTGTCAATTTTTGAAATATCGATAAATATTTAATCGTTCTTACTTTCATTTGGACTCCTCTTGTTTCAAATGGAAGGAAGGCTGCAGCAATGCCGGCTAGGAAAATCGCACCTGCCATCAGTCCCATAGCTATTGCAGGATGATCGAATACTAACATCTAAAACAATTTACATTTCGTTGAGTGTAACACAATAATAAACTATTTTGACGTAGACTTGCTTCTCTTCATAGTGGTCTAATGGTGTGTCGGGAAAGGAAAAAATTCTGACTCTTTTCGTGGTATTTTTAAACGCTTATAGCTCCGCAACCAAGTAACATAGAGAGTTGGTTTTAGTTTCATTTAACAGAGAAAGGTAGGCATTGAAGATTGCAAAAATAATTTTAGAATTTGCAATTACGGTTTAGTCACAGTCGAGTTGCAAAGTTGATGAAAATCACGAATTTTACATAGTCACGTAGTCAGACTAGACTAATAGTCACTATAGACTAGAGTTAATAGTCACATAGAACTACTTTAGTCACAGTTGAGCAAGGTAAGTGTCCACGCTCAATCCCAGCTGCTGTTCCTCAGAGACAGCCTCCCGTTGATTTTTTTTTTTTTTGTCATTTTCAAAAACCAAAAGTTACTAAATTCCGTACTTTGCATCAATACATAAAAATCGTATGATATATTTTGCTAATTATTCCATTTCTGTTTTGGTATTTCAGAGTCAGATTTTTTTTAAAAAACTTTCTAACATGTTTATATGTATTGTAATGAAATGGAGAGAGAACTATATATAAAAAAGGGATTTGCTGCTCATTTTTATATTTGATTATTTTTGATTTTTTTTTTAAAATTGCTTCACCATCTATTTTAAAAAAAGGAAATGTCACGGTCGTTTTAGACAGTACCACCATCAAAAAGGATTTTTTTAAAATTCGTATAACTTAATATTTTAAAATTACGTAGTTTTTTTTTAGTTTGTTTTAATAGAAATATTACACCTCTAATTAAATATTAACTGAGTCCCTCACCACAAACTGATGGTTTGGTGTATTAATATGTGGCCCATGAATATGAGATTTGACTCTACAACCAGTGAAGACTATATCTATATTCTATGCAACAAATCATTTGAGTAGAATCTTCAACGATATTGCCGCAACCCAAATTGAGGAATAGAAAGCAATTATTAGCTGCAAAATCTTTAACAGAGTGGCAACTTTTTTTGGTTCTTTGATATCTGTAAGCAAATAAAATATAAAAAATGGCTTTATTAAAATATTTTGTTGTTACTTGCCGACGAACAACTCATGATTAATTTTATCACTACTTTCAATTAGCTATTCAAATTATTTTTCCAGTTTGGAAGTCGTAGAAGAATAGTTTGATGAAAATGAGGCTCCTGAGTAGAAAAAATTTAAGAAAACCCATACTTAAAAAAAAAACACCCCAAGAAATGTTACATCATTAACACAAAAAAATTTTATTTTCTAAGTACTTTGTATATATTCATGAAATTATTCAGATTTTTTAATCTTTAGCTTATACGGATTTCATAAAATGTAATTGTTTTCAAGTATTACCTATTTTATATGAAACCCAAAAAAAACATTTATAATAAATATATTTATAATACTTCTTTTTTTTCACATCATAATATTTTTACCATGTTCTTGGTTACTTTACCACGGCGACCTCAAGTGTGCGTTTTCGTGAGTTTGGTTATTTAATGTGAGCACTTGCCGAAAAATATTGTTTTGGGTTATAAAATTCGTAATTGAGCGATTTTCACACATTCATTGCGTCTGTTATACCGCATAAACTATCATTTCAAACACATTAGAATGGTTTCACAACAAATGAGCGTCTCGACTGTAAAAATTTTGAGTTATCAAACAGATATGATTTTAATTCAAAACCGACATTTTTCAAAAAAAAGAACTAATAGTTACCTGTGATACATACGGTACAATAAAACCTGCCATTTTACTGAAAAAGTTGCCAAACCCCATACCAAGTGCACGAAATGTTGTTGGGTATACCTAGAAAGAATAGGTATGGTCAATTTCGTTCGTCATACAAATAACTGCTATCTTTCTCGAAGAAAAATATCGAATATCGTGCATCTTTGTTATTACTCGAACTTAAACCAGCGTGAGTAGTCTCCACTAAACTTTCTCGTATACTTCCTAACACAGATGGAGGAAAAATAAGCCAAACAGCAGTAAAACACGCCAAGCGGTAGCGGCATTTTTTTGTCTCATAGTATGACAAAGAAAACAAATTATGCAATTTGAACGCCTTTTTTTTCAACCGATTGAAACGAAAATTGGACACAGATCTACAATTAAGATTAGATGATCGCACACCAAATTTCAATTTTCTAAATCACTAGAAGATTTGCGTCCGTCTAAGACGGACTTTCAGCTAGCCAACAATACCTCGGATCGCGAAATCCACTAACAGCAAAAACTGCATTACCATATACAAAATAAAACTAAACGTAAATCAAATATGCAACTCTTTTCGAGAAAATATTTCTTTATGGCTGTGATTCACCAAAATGAAAGCAACAAATCAAAATTATAACAAAAACACTCGAGGAGTTGGAACAGAATTTGGCATTGAGCCAAGACAAAACGTAGTGCGGTAAAGAAACGCGCATATAAGGTCGGGCCTCGAATCTTGAAACTTGAATTAGAGGAGTTATGGGATATGAAGCAACAAAGGCTGTAATCCCCTAGTTCCAAGCTAGACACAGTCGGGCCTTTTTTACTTTCTCGTATACGAAGTATACAAAGAGAAGGTATTGTAATCGTCAAAAAATTCGAACTCGAGATTTTGACGAATCTCCACGTTTTAGACCTCCCTGAGTCCGAAAAACACAATTTTGGAATTATATCTGTCTGTATGTCTGTGAACACGATAACTCGAAAACTATTGGAGCTACGGGGATGAAATTTTGTATGTGATCTTTGTACATAATTTGTAGGTTCCTTTCAAATTTCGGACAAAATCCGTCTACGGAAATGTATGTCCGCGGTCATGTGAACACTGTAACTCTGAAACTTGAATAGCTAGGTGGATAAAATTTGGTACACAGTTTTATCGTCAGGAATGTAGGTCCGTATAAAAGTTTGGGCCAAATCCGTCAAAGGGTTGACTGTCTATCGGTCTGTATAATCGCATACTTGTAAAAATTATATCTCATAAGCCCTTTGGTTTAGATAAATAAAACTTGGTATCACGGATGCTAACATTAATTATAGATCTGTGCCCAATTTTCATCTCAATCGGTTAAAAAACAGGTATTCAAATTTCATATTTGGTTCAAAATGCACATTGCGACTATGTGTTGGCGAGC
>BGPR01010884.1:0-50703 GCA_013235015.1 Araneus ventricosus | reverse complement strand
CTTAAACTGACACTGAGAAGCTGTTTAGTTCTTACTTATTGTAGAACTACTTCTTAGAAGGGGCAAACTAGTTTGCAGAGTGTACTGTTCATTTTTAGTGTTTCACATTCTGTGAGTATTGCTTAAAGTGGTTGTTAAATTGTTTCTATATGTCTGTGGAGGTCTGTTTGTAGGCTGATGTTTAACATTTTAAATTCCTTGATTTAATCAGCTTTAGTTAAAATACTGTAAAATATTTTATTTCTATGCTGCAAAATGTCAAAGAAAAGTGTGTTTAATCATGATTGGTGTGATAAGGAGCTTAACCCTAACTGGTCAACATGGTTAGAACCTGTTGGAAAAAATTCATGTTTTGCACGATGTTCAGCCTGCAAGAAAACTTTCTCTTCAAGCAATATGGGGCATCAGGCAATCATTATCCATGAAAAAGGACCTACTAAACATCAGAAAAATATTAAATTTATAAATTCTTCAGGTATGCATTTTTTTTTTTTGGGTGGGGCAAATTTTATGAATAAATCTCAACCTAGTGCTTCCATGTCTGTGAGTAAAGAAGCAGTGTCTGTAACCATTGCTTATAGAAACAGAGTCAGCTGAGAATATTGCTCCAACACTAGAATTTTTAGATGAAGGAAGTTCTTCTAAAGGAACTGTTACTTATTTGTAAAAAAAAAAACCACAAGTACTTCCTTAATGACCAAGTAACTAAAGCTGAAATATTGCGGTGTTTTCATACAATTAATGAGATATTCCTCTTTTCGTTCAAATTCGGACTTGCCTGATATTTGTAAGCTCATGTTTCCTGACAGTGAGATGGCTAAAAAATTCAAAGTGAAAAAAGTTAAGACATCATATACAATTTGTTTTGGATCTTTAAAAATGAATTATCACAGGGTGGCCACCTGACTTTGAATAGTCAGGGAATTTCGGGAGAAAGGGGAAAGTCAGGGAAATTTATTCTAAATTTGGAATTTTTTTATTTTGATAATTCTTATTGCAGGCGACAATTCGCTGATCTTTTTTTATAAATAGAATGAAACACCGTTAGCAACCAATGAAAATCAGTCATTTACTGACAGTCAAAAACGAATGCCATTCATGTTCATATAAACACCTCGCCCCCTGGCGAGGTGTTTACATTTAAATTTCCGAGGGACCGAAATTTCGGCTATCAGTTCAGTCAACGAAGGGTTTGAAAAAAAAACATTAAATCATATAGTTTTGAAAATTGGTACACATGTTCGTTAGGGGCTTCTGATAAACATACTAAAAGTCCCCGGTTCTGGGGGATAAGCTCACGGCACCATCTTGGATTTCATCCCCCATTTTTAGTTTTTACAGAATATCTCAAACTATTGAGTTTTCAAATTACAATTGATTTAACAAATTAAAGGGGGTAAAATTACCTACAAATACATGCTTATATTTTTCTTCCAGCTTTACTTGTTTTCCAGATAATGGATCTCAAATGTTGCCGCCATCTTGGATTTCATCTCCCTTTTTAGTTTCTCTTGAATATCTCGAAATCTATTCAATTTCCAAATAAAATGTCAACAAATTAAAGAGCACAAAATTCCCTATAAACGTATGCTTTTATTTTTGTTTTAGCTTTTATAGTTTCCGAGATAATGGATTTCCTAATTTGCAATCATCTTGGATTTTATCCCTCCTTTTTAGTTTTTCTTAAATATCACTGAAACTCTTAAAGCTAGAAAATAAATAAAAGCATGCATTGGTTGGGAATTTTACGATCATTAATTTGTTGTATTAATGTAATTTGAAAATCAAATAGTTTTCGAGATATTAAAAAAGAACTAAAAGGGGGATAAAATCCAACATGACGGCAAATTTTTAAATAAATTATCTCGGAAACTATTAAAGCTAAAACAAAAATAAAAGCTTATGTTTGTAGAGAATTTTACGCTTTTTAATTTGCTGATTACATGCAATTTGAAAATTGAATAGATTTTGAGATATTCAAGATAAACTAAAACAGGGAGATGAAATCAAAGTTGGCGGCAACTTTTGAGAACCATTATCTGGGAAACTATAAAAGTTGGAAGAAAAATAAAAGTATATGTTTGTAGGGAATCTTATGCTCTTTAATTTGTTTAATCAATTGTAATTTAAAAACTGAATATTTTTTGAGATATTCAGGAAAAACTAAAAAAGGAGGGATGAAATCCAAGATGGCGCCGCGAACTCGCCCTCCAGGAGCAGGGACTTAGTATGTTCATAATAAGCCCCTCACGAACATGTGTACCAATTTTCAAAACTATATGAATTAATGTTTTTTCACCCCGATTTTGGACCTTCGGTGACTGGACTATATGAACAGAATCGTGTTCCTTTTGATAGTTAAATTAGATGATACTTCTTGAGATGGAAATCTATAGTATAATCATACTCGGATGTGGCTATATGTCCAAGAGATTCAGATAGCTTACGAGATCGTAAATTTCTCTTTATCTGTCTACAAGTTAGCATCCACACTACTGCCTGCTTTTGTGATGATTTAATATCAAATAGGAGTTTTACCAGAATTAGTTTGTTTTTCCATTTCTGGAGATCTTTTCATTGATTTATGAAGTATTTGAAATTAGTGCTAATATTTTCTTTCAGCATTTTATTTTGTGCATGTTTTTTTTTCTCTGAGTGTTGGGAAACATTATGATTACTGATCATTTTAATAAATTATGGGATCTTCAAAGTATGGGACAGCCGTTACCCATACATATAAAAGAATAATTTTTTTTAGTTTGATGTATGCATGTTCATTTCTTTTTTCCGTTCTTTACACACGCCCAGATCTTTGACATATGAGATCAAATTTAGCAAAGTGATGGATTAACACAAGAGGGGAGCTGACACCACAGTAATTTAAAAAAAAAAAAATTCGAATTAGATTTTTATTTATTTAATTTTAAATGGTAAATTCAGGTTTTTTCCCCATTTTCGCGAATTTCATTTTTCTCTCTTTTTTTGTCTTTGATGTTTTATTTTATTATTATTTATTTCTCTTTATATATTGCCCATTTTGAGCCGTATTGAAGGAAGTTGGTTGGAATAAAAAGTTGTTTTTTTTTCTTTTGCAAACTATTCGATTCCATTCGTATGACATAATATTATGCTTCTGTGGCCAATGTGCAGGTGATTTTTTTTTCTATGGTTGATAGGCTACCTCTGAAAAAAGTCAGGGAAATTTTTTATAAAACCTGGAAATGTCAGGGAAACTTGAAACAGCAAAAATGATGGCCACCCTGTATCAGTTGTTCTTTTCTCCTTAGAATCATATTTTATATGTTTTGATGAATTTTTAAACAAAGTTGTTCAGAAGGGTCAAATGGACATACATGTCAGATTTTGGCAAAAAAATATGAATGCCGTTACATCACCATATTTAACATCAGTTTTTCTTGGGCATTCTGATGCAATATCCTTACTGAATGCTCTAAAAAGTTCTATTCCATCCTCAGATATAAAGAAATTACTCCAATTATCTATAGATGGTCCAGATTTTAATTATAAATTACATTCCTTTCTACACAATGATTTAAAAGAGTATGCTGGCTCTAAATCTTTTTTGGCTATTGGATCTTGTGGACATAAACTGGACATAAAAGTACATCCTGGGATATAAATAAATTTCTCTATGCTGTCTTTAATTTGTTTCAATATTCACCAGCTAGACGTGCCAATTTTGTACGTTTCACAAACACGAATATTTTTCCACTGAAATTTTGTTCCATTCAGTGGCTGGAGGGTTCAGCTGTTGCACAAAGGGTTTTGGATATTTTGCCACGCTTGAGAGTCTATGTTCACAAGATGGGACCTAAAAAGGCTGAACCAGATACAAAACTTATGGTACAGCGGAATCAATGTTAAAATGCTAGCTTTTAGAAGCAAAATTATGTTTCTTTATTTCAGAAGTACTGGGTTTTTTAATGAAATTCCGGGCTAGTAAACCAATGGCACCTTTCCTGTATGAAGAAATGTATTTGATGCTTCACAGTTTATTGAAGAGATTTATTAAACATATTTTAGAGAAGAACAATGGGGAACTTCAGCATTTTTTAAAAACACGTGAAAGGACTTGTATCTTGCCGACATTATTTTATCTGATGCGAGAGTCGGGAAAATATAGAAAAAAAGAGAATCTCTATAGAAAGCGAACGGGGAGGAAGTGTGCGTCTTCCCTGTCAAGCAACTATGACCTCAGACCCGTTTTGCACCAAAATGGATCTCTTTTCCCGCTTTTTCTGAGAGGCGAACTTTGATTGCAAATTTTAAAAAAACAAAACTGTCTAGAATTTTTTTTCTAATAATATTGTTTGTTTCGAAGCCTTTTAAATCGATTTAAAAAATAAAAAAAAAATGCTGAAGTTCCCCATTCTTCAATGAAATTAATGAAAATTTATGTCATCCAAAAGTGTAATCTTTTACCAATCACTGATATGAACATTTGTTTTGCAGTAAGGCACGGCTGTAATGAAAGTAAAGCATCAAATACTGTAAAGTCAAATTTTAAGAAAGAATGTCTTTCATTTTTACAGAAAATGACTCTGAAATTAATAGAAAGAAATCCATTACACTTTAAGCTTGTTAGAGGCATAAGCTGCCTGTCTCCAAACATTCTAATATCTGCTTCAAGTTCATCCTGCGTTCAGAAGATAGAAATAGCTTTGGATACTTTAGTGGATTGCCATCAAATGACAGCAGTCACTGCTGATAAAGTGAAATCAAAATTTTGTAAATTTATTGCATCTCATGTTAAAAAAAGGAAATGTTAGAATTCAAACACAACAGTAAAAGATTAGATGTTTTCTATTCTTCATTGATGGATAAAAACACTAACTATCAAAACTTACTCATGTTCGTAAAAAATGTTCTGATTATGTCACATGGAAATGCAGCTGTTGAGAATGGTTTCAGCATTAATAAAGCTATGCTAATTGAGAATATGCAAGAAAGGTCGGTAATTGCTTTGAGAACTGCTTATGATGCTGTTAGTAACTTTTTAGGAGATTTATTTAAGGTAGATATAACAAAACAAATGATACTTGCCTCTAGAAATGCTCACAGTTGCTATCATGAACTAAAAGCAAAAAAAAAAAAAACTTGAGGAAAAGTCCGAAGAACAAGCTTCTAAAAATAAGAGTGCAGCAGAGGAGATAAAAGAATTTAAAGTGAAGAAATTGAAACTCCAACAAGAAGCAGAGAAGCAAGTAGCTGAACTTGAATGCTTGATAAAAGATCTGAGATATTAATTTTTTCCGTGTGATTTTAAAATATCTAGATATTCTTTTTGTTTATATACATATGATTATTAGATTCTTAAAGAACTACAGCAGAGCAAAAATATTAATTTTATAAAAATTATTAAAGTTAAATTTACCATTTTTCTCAGTCTATTATTGTACTGAAATCTTAACCAGTACTTAGCGACTTATTTTTTTCAGATAAAGGAAATCTAGTTTTGTTAAAATTCTTTCTTTTCTTTAATTCGAGGGTTTTTTTTACCAAATAGGTTATGGCTTTGGTTATAATGTTTGTATGTATAAGCCATATTATTTTCACATTTATAAATTTTTCAAGAACGAATTTGAACTAAAAATGCATTTTCATAGTGTTATCTTAAATGATTTGATTGGGATCAAAATAGCATTTTCGTATGACCAAAATATGTAAATTATAATGTAATTATAATTCTTATATCAAAATAGCATTTTCGTATGACCAAAATATGTAAATTATAATTCTTATACCTGTATCAGAAAAAAGATATTTTTTATTGATTATAGTCTGAACGAGGAGGAAATGGCTTTTCATTGGTTCTCATGAGATGACGTCACACGTGCCTCGTTCTATTGAACAGAGTCCAATCTTGATCACATAAAAAAAATACGATATTTCCAGTCAATTGATACAAGCAAGTCCTCAAATTTCAATCCAGTGTTGGTCACATAAAAAAAAAAAATATGAGATCATTTGAATACAAGCAAGTCCTCAAATTTCAATCCAATCTTGATCAAATGACATTTCCAGTCAGGTTGGTCCTCAAGTGGCATTACCTTCCAATCCAATCTTGGTCAATACGTTGATCCAAAAAAATAGGAGAGAACCTGTTGCGAGTGTTATCGCAACAAGTTCTCTCCCATTTTTCTGGTGGATTTTTCAAATCCCAGTGCAAGAGTCAACTACTAATCTCTATTGGATTTGACTTGGTCCACCACTTCTTCTTTCACTTTCGGCCCTAAATAGACCATTTTATCACCCAGCATGGGTTCCAACAGCATAAAGGTGGCCATGTCATAAGTTCCAATACTCGCATCCCAAGTGTTGGTTTTTTTCATAATGGTGTGATAAAATTGACCCTTCACAAACGAGTCCAGATCATTCAGCTTGACTCAGAATTCCTTTCCTGCGGTCGTCTCTCCATGGAATCCGTTCAAGGGATGAACGGAGCAATTTTTTTGTATTTCTTCGAACGTTAAGAGTCCCCAAGACTCTTTGGTAGGAACCACAACCAAAGTATTTTCGGGATCCCAGACAAGAGCAAAGGCAACTCTCCGGATAAACCAATTGTTTTTCTGCCACATCCAGTCGGCCAGAGCAACGTATTGAACACTCGAGAGACTCATGATGATATATGAAGTAAAGTGCAAACGGTGCGGACTTTTTATACTCTGCGAGGAAGCTTTCCATTGATCCACGTCAGACGAAAGAGTTTCCAATGTCAGTGGGGAATAGGGTCCATCTGCATGTGATTAAATTTAGCTATGCCTTTTTGAATGGCCACCCAACGATGGCACCTTTTGTGACAAAAGACGCAGGGGGAAAGTTTCTCTCTATCACTCAGAATAAAATTTTGATAGGGAAGTTTCGATTTGTAAAAAATCCGTTTGTAATAATTCTTTGTCCAGACGTCGGTGAAAAAGACTTTTGGGGCACCAGTATTTGCCAAAACTTTTCATAAAAGTTTATGAGAATGTTGATTGGAGGAATAGGACACTCATCCGGTAGTGACAGTAAACCCTTTACTATCGATGGTCAGGACGACTATAATCTTTTGATGCCGAAAGACTTGAGATGACAGTGCGGGAATGGAAAAAGAAGAAATCACTCGTGGCTTCTTGTCGGGAATAGGGGACAGAGCTTATGGAATCGCCAGGATAGGTAGTCCAAGCATGGCGGTGTAGTAGTAGTAGTAAGAACACAATTGCGAATGTCAAAGTAACAGTGTTCAGAAATTTTCAAAGGCTCTTGAGAATTTACGATGTCAAGGCAAAGCAATTAAAAAAAAAGTTTTTTTTTTTTTTTAAATGTTGTGTGGTATTGTCTCCACACTAATTTTTTTAATTGTGTTAAATCCACTGCAACCCATCATGCACAGTTTTTGTTGCATGTTGGACAAGTCCCAAACCCCTGTTTCAACGTTGCCACCGATATTTGGCACAAAGGATGTTTCCTTTCGAACTTTCGCATGACGAGGTCCCAACGAACTCACTCTCCACATCCGTCACATACAAAGACATAATGTCCATCTCATACATTTGCTCTAACAAACTCGTTTCCATATCCAGATCGTTCTCTCTGGCGTGCGATGTCATCCCATTCGTCAAACAATATCCGTTTTCCCGAAAACAGACCACCACCAATCCTTTTTTATGATGGTACACTTGGATAGCCTTTTGGGGCTTGTCGGAAGGCCTATACGGATGGACTCGATGTTTAGGGTGTCGTTGACATTGGGGTTTTCCAAAGGGGACAGCAGGCTGATCATCACGGACCACCTCTGGTCGATTGTTCATTACGACAGGCTCGTTGTCGATTATTTCACCGTCTGCGAAGGTAGCAGTGAGAATCAAAACGTCCGACATGGTAAAAGTTGTAACAGAAGGAACGTAATGTGAAAGTTTCAAAGGCTCTCAAGAATTTAAGTTCGCTAAACCAGAAATAATAATTAAAAAAAAAAAAAAATTCCCATGTCCAACAATTTTTTATCTAGTCCGAAAAATTTAATTCTTAGTTTAGGGTACTTTGTTTTTAAACTTAACATGGGATGGGTCAAGCATGCTTATTTGAAAGAGTAATCTTTATTTTGTTAAGATACACAAACATTTTCACCATTTTTTACACAGACCATGGCCAAACACGCATATTTTATTCGGACACACAAATCGTTTCACCTTTTACTTGTTACACAGAATAACTTCACCAAGACCATTGTTGCACACATATTTTGCACAAACTCATAAAGAGTTTTACCTTTTGGTGTTACCATGCCCACCCTCCCTCCATGCATGGCAACACTACCATTTGTTTTTCACCAAGAACATTGTCACGCTCATTTGTTTTTCACCAAGACCATTGTCACACGCATTTGTTTTTCACCAAGACCATTGTCACACGCATTTGTTTTTCACCAAGACCATTGTCACACAAATTTGTTTTTCGCCAAGGCCATTATAACACAGATCTGTTTTATCATTTTTCATCAAGACAATGGTTACACATATCACCAAGAGTTTACCTTTTGGTGTTATCATGCCCACCCTCCCACCACGCATGATAACACCACCAAGACACACATTTCTTTTTTTACCTTTCACAAAAGGTTTTACCTTTTGGTGTTACCTCCTGCTAATGCATGGATGTATGTTGTAGTATGGGATCGAAGCTTGTGTGCATGAAATGGCGACTAGACCAACGTTTAAAAAAAAGATACCTGGAAATTGTTTGATTTTGGTCTGGAAAAGTCAGGGAAGTTTGAAATTTTTTTGAGTAGACATCCTGGTAATGAAATTTGAATGACATTTCTTGCAATCCAAAGGCCTTTTTCGATAATTTTTAGTTATAAATGCTGATGAAATGCATATGACAAATTTTTTTGATACAAATATGTTTTCAAAATTTTCTTCACCCTCAATATTCTGATTCATGATCCTGAATACCTTCCTATTTGGGATCATGATTCATAGTTTAAGAAGTCTCAATTTCAAATAAAACATGGTTCGTTTCAAGGCACAGAACAGACTTCATACAGAATACAGACTTTCTTACAGAATATTGACAAATATATTCCTATTTTAAAATATCTTGGTCCACCTTTAAATAGATAAAATACAATAAATTAATCAGGGTTTTTTCCTCATATTGGCAATTCTTGTTACTACATCAGAACTTGAATTCAGCTTTTTAACATTTAAAAAAGAAAATATTTTCTGACATACAAACAAAATGAATCGGGATAGGTTACATGTAGCTGTTTTTATTTCAATGGCTAAAAAAAAATTATCATACAAGTATCAAGGTTAACATTTTTTTATCTTTCTCTGAAAACAGAACAAGAAGAATGGATTTTATTTTTTTAATGATACTAATAAATAGTTTTTGCTTTTTTTATATTAGTTATATCATAACAGTTTTTCTTATTAATCAATAAGGAAATTATTTTGTATCTGTACTATATTGTCATTTTAAGGTTCAACTGCAGCTGTGTTAATTTTTATAAATGTAATAAGGAATACAGGAAACGGAACTGGAAACTACAGCTTTCGAGCTCAAATATTTTATTAAAATTAATTTGTTAATCTACTTACCTATTTGAAGAAAAATAAAATTTATTCAAAAAAAATTAGTTTTATATTAAATGAATAAACTTATTATTCATTTAATATAAAACTACTCAAAGTTAACAAAAAAGGCCAAAAAATGTAAGTGGAACAAATATACATTACTGAGTAGTAAAGGATTAAAAGTTACAGGACCCCCAAGATTACAGAACACCTCATGGCAGAAAATTATTATGCTTTTTGTGATAAACTTCATTAATACCAAAATCTTCCTGCAAGAATGTTCCATGAAGTATGCATTTACAAATGGGCAAATCCAAGAGTAATTCATAATTAAAGTAAAATTTTTAGTTTAACAAAGTCATCTTTATACAGTGTTTATATAAAACATATATATATACACTCACACAAAAACCATTATAACACAATATTCAACTTAAATATGATACAAGTTAATGCAATGCTTTTATTTTGTACTAGCTAACTGTGGCATTGAAACAAGGTAAACATTCAGCTTCATTATTCACTCAGTTTATAACGTCAGAGGTAACAGATTTTCCTAGTTTTTTGTTTCTATGAATGTTTGTAAAATGTATAGAATAATTTGTTCCATACATTCGATTTAATGCTGCTTTTAAAAACTTCCTAATATTTTTATAACCAGGAGGTGGTCCATTTATTTTAATAAAAGTTCTCTTATCATTTGTTCCTATATCATCTCCTTCTTCAGATCTCAATCTCTGCTTGTTCACCTGGTCAATGACAGAACCCCATGTCTCACATATTGCTTCAGAAATTGGCACAGTAAGTGCTGAAGCACAAAATTTCATGAATGATGGTATTTTACTATTTAGCTCATAGAAAGCTTTTTTGTAAAGCAACTTTTCTGAACAGATATTACCATCACAAATATAGTTGTATAATTTTGAATACACCCATTCATTAAAAATGGCAAATTCGAACCAAAGGGTAGACTTTGCATCTTTTCCTTTTGTAATAAAAGGGATTTGGTCTGTCATTCCATTGAAACTGACTTCATTTAAACCTTTTACTCTGTTAGCTTGGTGAATATTTGCAGTGGATACAATAAGAAATCATCGTTAAATAAAAAGTTTAAATGTTTTGCAACTCTAAAAGCAGTTACTTTACTCTTAAATTCATTTTCAGAGAAATGTGAATCTGCTTGCTTAATAAGTGATGCAGTGTACTAAGCTAAACCGCTTAAATTATTTTTCAACAATGCAGTTTTGTTGATTGAATTGTGCAAGGATCAACTTCCCTCTTTCCCTTTTATCTGATCCAAAATGTTTGAAAGTGATTCATCGTCTGCAGAAAACCAAACTAGTTCTGCGGAACGATCTCTGCACTTTTAACATGAATTTGTTAATTCTTCCAAAAATATAATTTGTTTCCAAAATGAAAATCTTTTTGCAGGAAACCTGCCGTTCTGCGACCTTGTTGCTGTGTCGCCGCGATTCTACCACAGGGCATAACACGAGCCGCCACTGCAGTTAACATTGAATTTCTTAAATGCTTTATGTAATTTCCATTCATATAACTTTTAAGTCTATCGTGCTATTCCTATATTCTTTTACATGTTGCAGTTTCAATTTACTTTCTTATGCAGATGTTTAATAATTTTTAACTTAATAGAGTAATTTTCTCTTTGTAGTTTGCTTGCCTGTAATTATAGTGAGGCGAATAAGAATTCTTATAAAGCTATTTTTACTTTTGGAAACAGGCTTGCATTGAAAGATGCTTAAAAAGAGGTGCTGAAGGCAGTGGCCGTTCTGATGACAACATTGAAAGCTTAAAGAAGAGGTGAATGCTTGTATTTTGTTTTTAAGTGATCAATTTCTGTAAAAATTTGAAAGAATTAACTGAAAGATCATTTCTTTAGAGAAGCATGTTGTTCATATCTATAAAATACCTTTGTATTGTATTAATATATTGTATACTCTTCATTTTTCTCTTAAATATTGTTTGGATGGTTACTAATTATTTTAGTATGAAAACAAAGTGCAAACTCCTGTTACATTTCTAAAGTTTCTCCTGTTGATTTGTACTATAAAACTATTAAAATAGTATCTTAAACATGGTTCAGATAAATGACACTTATTTGCAATAATAAAATATATGAAAGAGTATGTTATTTTTTACAGATTTCGAACCTTCCATGAAGATACACTGCCCATTGTAAATCAGTTTAGTGAGAAAGGCATGGTTTTAAAAGTGGATGGAGGTCAAGATCCTGATACGGTTAGTTTTTTAATCTTACTTTTATGAATTCTCAATTGTTTTATGTGTCCATGCTTTTTCTGAAAAATTAAGTTTAATCTTTCAGATTCTGGTTATATTTCGAAGTTATAAAATCCTACACACACACAAAAAAATGCTACCTTCATATTAATAAAGCGTATATTTTGTACATTAAGTGTCTTTCAGTCTAAGCACTTTTAACTTGATGCATTTAGTTGAAGACAACTTTTGTAGAACTACTACATGTAGATTTGAAGTTTTGGCATAGTCAAGGAACACATGAAAAGCATGTTAAATTTACCAAGAAGCAAAATCTGTTAATACTGGTATGATACATACAGCATATGTGTGAAGCAAACAGGCCTCAGAATAGTTTAAGAAATTTTCATTTGTTAATTTTATAAAATTAGTTTTTTTTTTTAAAGATATGAATAAATAATGAAATCTATTAATAATTTTCTGTATATTAATTTGAATTGTGAGAAGGGTTTATTTATATTAAAATTAATAAGTATACCATTCTTGAAAGCCTTAAAAAAACTTTTTGACAATAGCTCTGATAACAGTTGATAATATCAGTTCTTCTGCCAGACATTGATTTTATGTGATCCCAGAAGATTAGTAGTGGAATAAAATTCTAGAAGTCTTAAAAATATTAGCTCATTTAAAATGCACTGCATTTATTGAGACAAAAATGTTGGTAAGAAAATAGAAAACTTGTCATTTAGTAAGAAAATTAAATACCCCCTGTTCTTTTTGTTTCTGCCTACAGGTTGTATATAAAGGTTGTGCTTCCATCATTTTATGAAAATTTTCATTTAAGTTACCATTTTAACAGTATGTTTTCCTATAATTATCTTTAGTTGAAATTCCGAAAAAATTTAGTTGAATTTTAGTTGACATTCAATCAGAATGGCAAATAACTAGGCTGTCTTATATATATATGGTTTTAAATTTAAATCTATCAAATATGATATTTTCCATATTTTGTAAAAATTTCAGTGGTAGTCAAAACTTCTAATATAAATATTTACTCTTGCAAATTCAGTTTTCATTTTATTACCACAAATTTAATTATGTTGTCTTTAAAACTCGTAAATCTTTGAGAAGTAGACACTTTAGAATATATTCTGTCACCAATATAAGCCCACAGTTTGTTTTACTGTAGCATTATAATAAAGATTAACATTACCTTTAATCACCTAATAACACTTTTTTTTTCAGGTTTTCCAAAAAATTCGAGAATTATTTGAAAAGCATTCATAAGGCTGTATTCCTGAAACAGATCAAATTATGGGTTCACAATATTTTTTTTTAGATCAATTATAATGAAACAAAGTTTATTTGCACATTGTGCTATTGTGTAATTTTGTTGAATATTTACCTAGAATAGTGATTAGATTTTGTTATTGATTGTAGAGATTAAACATTTAATCTTTTTTATAATATTTAAATGTTTTGCATAACTATCAATTATGTGGCAGCCTTTATTGTGGGTAAATTGTTAATATACTTGTTAAAACTATTTCTATTTAATATTTATATTCTGTTGATCACTTGTAGAAATCTAGTGTACTGTAATACTTTTATTTAAAATGCATTGCATCTTTCATCTTTTTTATCTTCATATTTAAGATCCTTTGAAAAAGGGATGAAAACTTTATTTTCAATGAATTTTCTTTTGATTTTTTGTCCAATCTATTACAAAAAAAAAAAAAAAAAAAAAAATGACTGTAGAGGTTTCATAATGAGTCCTTTCTAAACTGTACAGAATTATAGTTTTAGGATTTTATCATTTCTTCATTTAGATTTCTCTCATTTTTCTCTCTTATCATACATAGAATTTAGAAATATGTTTTGATTTATTTATCTTTTATATGTTTGATTTTTGGTCACAGTCTGTATGTTTTATTTTTTTCCTACATGTTTAACCCTCTGAGTGCCCAATTATTTTGAACTTTTAGATATCAGGTTAGAAAACTTTTAAAGGAAATGAATCGATCTTTTTTGTATTTAATTATGTCTTTGAAATCTTAAGAACATGTCGTCTATGGCTGTTTAAGAAAATAAAGCTATAAATACGAGCTATCTGCTTTTGAACTGAACATGAAAAACGGAAAAGGACGTTTGCGCCGCTCGGGAGATTAAGAGCACAGATCTTTCTCGACATGATTTGTGGTTATTACGCTTAGTAATTTTTTAGCACATAAGTTTCAATGAAATCTGTTTGGGAAAAAATGCAAAAATTGTGCATTATGTAATTGTATTGTCAGATTTATTATATACATTTTATCAATATTTCACTTTGATAATGGAACATAACCTTCTGAATCTTTATAATCATTTAATCTTACTTATGAATCTATTAGAACTAATAAATACTTATGTATATATGTTGTTCTGTGCTGTTTGCTTATTAATACACACAGTACATCATTTCATCTAGATACAAATATTCTCCAATCGTATTCTACGCGCAAAAGAAGGAATACCCACTGGTCTTAAAATGCATACTAAATGGAAGTGGCTGGTTTTATGAATCTTCCAAGTGTATGAAATAGAGTAATAAATAAAATATTTCTTTCAAGCTGATAATGCCGTATAAAATGTATGTTCATTTTTTATTTTCATTGCTTAGTATAATGTAAAAAATGAAATTATATGCAAGTCTTAGTTTTGGCATATTATACTAATGAGTTGTGTTCACTCAGGCTTATGGCATCCCTAATCTTATGGCATTTAGATATTTCCTCTTTGTATCTTGGGTATATTCAGAGATGAGATTCTTCCGCTTTTTTATTATTATTTTTTTTTTACCGCAAAAATTTGCTTTTTCTTCCGAAAATTCCACTTTCACACAAAGAAAAGAAATCTTCCGTTTTCGAAAGAAAATTCTGTGAAAATATGCTCGACCCCACGGAGTGCCATTCAAAGTATTAAATACCACCTTTTTGCAGAAAACAAAACCTCTGTGGCATATTTTGCAAAAAAATAATTTTTTTTTTTTTTTGCATGAACATGTTGAAAAAAAATTAGTTGGAAACTTAAGGTCATCTTGTAGGGCGTACCAAGATGAAGAAATAAAAAAATGGAACAAAAACAAATAAACTACATAAAAAAAGAAAATCCTGTCAAAAGAGGCAGCTAAAAAGCTGTGTGCAAATGAAACAAAAAAGAGAATAAGGCATAAATAAAAAAATAAAACATGATTTACTTAGGCATTCTAGAGATAGTGTAGTCCCAACAACTATGCCAGTAATTAAACAGAGAGATACTAATGAAGACTGTGCAAAAACTTTAGCCTCTACTGAAAATAAACTTGCAGAGGATGCAAACACATCCTTTATTGAAGAAAAATCTGTCAAAGATAGGAGGCCTCCAAAACAAGGGGTGAAGTGTGTTAATAGGGATCCGTTACGAACAAAAGCCACACAATTAAAAAAAAATGGAAGAAAACCACTTCTTTAACAATTAAGGAAATGTTTCAAATAGCAATAGTGCTAAATGAATCTGTCATTATAACTGTACAATATCTCGACCCCTCTTGCTTTATAAGGTGTAAAATCATTGTGCTGTTACTTTTGCAAAAATAAAAGAAATAAAATGAGAAATCAGTATATGATACTTTATTATAATTTATAAAGAGCTGATACACTTTACACAATTGCATGAAGCAAAAAAAATTATTTGTCCTTATTTTTATTTTTTGAGTTAACTTTTATCAATAGGCTATTAAATATAATTCTTCTCTGACTTCTGTTGGGTGAATATTGCATCTCAGTGGTAAGGCGTCTCAGTGCACAGGTGGTAAATACGTTTTAATGTCTAATTTTGTATTTGAAGATGCCCCTGATGATGTGTTAAACTTGTTTGTTAACTTTTAATGTGAATGATTTAATATTTTTCTTATTTATATGTACTGAATTATAAATAATTAAGTTATTAATTATTATAGTGTAATTTTTTTCATCACATTGCGTGTTCTGTTGTTTTACTTCTTAAAACATCTTTCGCATATAAATTGTGGTACAAATGTTTTGCTCGCGTATGATTTCAGTCTTTTTGCTTTTTTGCCAATCTCATCCCTGTATATTAAATAAATATCCAGGTTACTAAGCTCCCAGAAATGACAGTATAATAGAAAAAACAGTAATTTCTTTCAGAATAATTGAAACTCTAAAAATTGACAAATACTAAACATTGGACTTCCAAATATTTGTCTACCAGCAAAATTTCAAACTTTTTTTTCTGTACAGAACAGTACAAAATCATGGAACCTGAAACACCAAAGACTTTGAATTTAATTTAATGATCATTAGCTAAAAAAAAATAACAAGTATTTGAGAACATTTTTTTTTTTTACCCACAAGGCAAAAGCAGAATCTTGCGATAGAAACCCAATGTAGTAATGTTTGTTTTATCAGTAACAAAAAAAAAAGATCCGTATGTCATCATAAAGTTATGTATAATTTATACAAATACGTCTTTGCGACACTTAAGAATAAAGCAAATTACTCATTGTCACATGTCTCATCAGTAGTAGAGTTCAGCCATCTGCTTTAAATGGTACATTGTGATAAAAAAACACTTAATACCAAAAAAAAAGCAGAGTACTACTTTCATTTTTACTTTTATTTATACTTTTAATTTTTTGTTACATTATATTAAAGATTCACGCACTGGTAAATATAAAATACTATGAACTATATGAATGCTACACTATACTATACTATATATGAACATATTACAAAACCTCTTAATAGCATTTAACCTGAATCCAAAATCACCATTGTAGAGAAGAAGACAGTTAAAGACAACTATCCCAGTGAAATTAAAAGCTTTCATAACCAGGGGTAGCTCAAAAAATGTAAATTTAAGATACATAACATTTTTTCATATTGAGTAAACATTTCTTCAAAAATCAACATATTGCACAATTTTTAAAGCCATGCGAAATATTTAATTCTGTAACAAAACTAGCAGCAGATATACTGAAATTACATTCAAGTTAAATTGCAAATAGCTGGGCTCTTAAAGGCAAATAGAAATAAAGCAATAATATTAAAACTATCTGTTCATGGATTTAACCTTCTAATGCCCTTAATCACATATTTGCTATTATAAGCTTAATATTTTTCTCTTATATTAATGATCAACTGACATCATCTTGAGAACAGTTTAAAACAACTCTGGTATTGACTGGGAAATCCTTGAAAATAAGATTACACATATATGCTAGATGTGATAACAATGAATCTAAATATTGATTTGAAATCCTCATTGCCATTTACCGATTTCCTTTTAACAGACAGCAGTCATTTCTGAAAAAAGTACCAGCTTTCCATACATGACCATAGTAATTCTTGATATTATGCAAGAAATTTAGTTTTAGTAGAAAGGTACGTTTGAGACGTATACTTGCTATAAAGCTGCTTTGTCTCCAATTGAGGATAAAAAAATTTGAGAACCAATTCTCGAATTGAGGACTACACGTGAGGCTCAGCTTCGCCGCCAACCCCCAAACATCACGAATACACCTATTGCACCTTTTCATGCCAGAACTACTGTTTTGTAAGGAAAACATTCTGTTTTGAAAATTAATATCTCAGTCTATATAGCTTTATACAAAAACAGTCATTTATTTCATTTTTTTCAAATCTTGCAATTCTATAAATGACAAAGAGGATTCCATATTTCTCATTTTAAAAGAATCTTTAACCAAGATCTTTTGGGAAATATCTTACTTTTATAATAAATGAAATTATTTTACCTTAAAATTATCCTAAATTAAGTAACATTTGAAACAATGCATAAAAATAATCTTAATTTTTGTCCATAGTAAAATATATCATAAAAATTGTTACTTTTATTAGTTCTCTCTTATCTATGTTTAAACATATTTTTGGCATTAGAGGGTCCAAAAATACATAAGGATTCAAATACGCAGTAAAGTGCAACAGGAAAGTTTGACATCGCTTACACACACCGAAAAATCGACAAAAATTGATTTATGGGCAAAAATTTCTTTACTTTTTCATCCTTTTGTCTTTGAACAATGTTTTACTTCCACTGCAGAAGGTGAAATGTAGTTATCAGCATTCAAGTATTTTTCAAAATATGACTCAGTTCAATATTTATATATAAAGTAACTTTTTTCTGCTATTTACACACTTATCCTTTAATTCGTTTGTCATTAACTTTACGTAACATCGAGAGCATCTTCATCATCCTCATCGTCGTCATAAGCCGGATCTGTGCTTCTCTCTTGATACCTACAGGAAAGGAATATATTATGAAATATAAAAATTTTTGAAACAGCTTTGGTATACAGTATCATCGACGATATTTTGTAATTTTGGCGACTTTTTTATTGCGTAAACAAACGTGTCGACTGTTTTGTTGCATATTGTTCTCGTGCGAACATGTTACAGGCAAATTTTTTAACTAAAAAAAAAACATCGGCGGCTTCGCTTTCAGAAAAGCAGGAACCTCATAGCTTCGTTTTTTTTATTGAATGTTAGGAATCTAACTTATTTTTTATTTCCGACCTGGAAAATGGAGTCTTTCTGCGCCAAACGTTAAAAATCACAAAATATCGCCAATGATGCCATATATCAAATCTGTACCAAGCTTTTTTAATTAACAAAAAAATTATGTTTAATATCTCTAAGTTTATACTGCCTATTTATTATATCTCGTATGAGAATTAATTACTTTCTCATGCTAGATTTCACATTTCAATGGTTTTGTTGTTAGGCATTCATAAAAATGTCTCCAGGAGAACATGATCTAGTTAAAATATCCACAAAAATACTTACTTCTTTAGAAAATTCAATTACTTTTTACTACTTCAATCAAATAAGAAAATTTGATTACCCAAGATGAAAAAAGTCATGTTTAATATACCTATATATATAATTATTTTTATGTGGCGACAAAAAAGGATCAAATTTCTTAATCACCATTTGGCTACAGCTCGCAAGTTTGGGTTGTTTACATTGGAGGCAACGATCATGATTTTTTTTTTTTTTTAGTTAAATAGTTTGAACAAAATGCTCTGATTAGGCAAATGAATTAATGTCTCCTTAATATGTCCTTTTTAGTTAAAAGGTTGAGGAATGGGCTATTTCATCATTCAATAACTCACATTTTCCGAGTTTTAGAAAACAAGTTGCACGTTTCTCAACTAAATTGTAACTGGAGCAAGTCTGTATACATGTGGGGAAGGTTTCTGAGCAGTATAACACGAGTCAACTTTGGATCTTAACAATTTTAAAAAGCTAAAAATACATAATTATTATGGTTTCAGTTTTGAATAGTTAATATGAGCATGTTTCAAGCCACTTTTCTCTTTAAATGGTCCTTTTTTAGGCAAGAGGTTATATCATCTCTTGACAACTTAAATTTTCAGAAGTTTAACACATAAATAACTGCCCAGACAGAAAAGTTATATTTTCCCTGGCTAAATAATAACTATAGTGAGCATGAATAAATATGAGGAGAAACTTTTCTCAACAACATTTCATTGAAAATATGGCTTGCTTAAAATTTTGGTGGAATGAAATTAGGACAAATAAAACTGTTGAAAATATTATCAATTGTATATGGAAAGAAGTTTTAAAATGACTAATTTCTGATTGATGTAAATAATTTTGATTTTTAAACATCTTAGAATTATATATATTAGCATTCAGATTTTTTTCTAATAATTATATATTTATCTCTGTACTACCAGAAGATTTTAATTATAATAATTGATGAAAAATTCATTTTATGAGTTCATGCAATCTCAAATAATTTAAATTTATTTTCAGTAATTAACGTACTTATAATTTCCTATTAATAGCAGAAATGCATAAATGTATAGCGAGCGAGTGAAGTCAGCTTTTATTCCTAGTATAGGTCAAAATAAGGTGTCTACTTCAGGATATGTGGGAATTCTACCAAGAATTCTTTAATGACGAATTTAAAAAAGTTTTTAAAACTGATCCTACATTGATGTTAAAAAATATCTCAATTTGAAAATTATGGAAAGAAATAAAGTGCCAAAGAAGTTATCAAATGTAATAAAAGAAAATCAAACAGTGTCTATTACAGGCTCAAAACCTAAATAAACCAAGTGGTTTTGTTGTTCTGACAACTAAACTCCCTCCCACTATCCAAATTTTTAGAGTACAGAACTATAACCAAATCCTGACACTGGAAATAAATAAACTGTCAGTAAAAAAATAATAAGCATGTAACAAAACTTAGTACAGGAAACACCCTTATAGCATTGCTGTTAGATTCTTAAAACTGTCATTTATGTGAATCTATGTTATACAAAACAAAGTATTGAAAAGAGGATTAGGTTCTAAAAAGTAAACATATATTTTTATAATTGATCGATATTTTTCTAAATACAATTTTACCAAAAATATGTACTTTTAATATAAATTAAATATTTTTTTCGTAAATACTAAGCACCATTAACCAAAATCATTTTCTTTTTGACAAGATATTTTCATTCTTTGCAGATTCTACAGCATTATCTTAACTTCTTTCCCACATTTCATGAAAAAAATATTTATTTTGGATCTTTTAGCTACGAGATCATTAAAAATTTTGTAAAATGGTACTAAACATTTTTGAACTTCTTTCTAAACTTTGTTCAATTTAAATGGTTAATGATATGCTTCTTTGTGGGCTAGTTTACCCCAAAATACACTGGTGAAATAAATTAAGAGAATTTGCATATTTTATCGAATTTCATGAAAAGAACTGAACTGAATGTAAAACCACTGCTTCTAGACGAAAATGCAAATCTTGTATGTCAAATACGTAAGTGTACACGTGTGTGTAGGCGGAGCTAGTAGAGAAAGAGGCTTGATAAGCGCGCGTAAGGTAAGACGCATTTCGTTCGCTAGCACACCTCGGCGAATTTCTTGGTGTTATATTGCGGCAATCGGTAAAATTCAAATTGTAACAGTAAAAATGAGTAACCACCAACGTTTAGATGATGGAATGAGGTGGCGAATTGTGGGGAGGCTAGAAGCAGGCCAATCTCAAGTCCAGATTTGTAGAGAGTTCAATTTAACGCCCAGGGTCGTGTGTAACTTATGGAAACAGTTCCAGGATACCGGATCCATCGAGGGAAAGCCTGGGCAGGGTCATCCAAGAGCCACCACGGCCACAGAAGATCGTTATCTGTCCATTATAGCGAGGCGTAACAGGGGTGCTACAGCTTCTCAGCTCTCCCGTGACTTGTATGCAGCCACAGGAACCTGTGTATCAAGGGTGACTGTTTCCAAAAGACTTCATGAGACAGGGTTGTTTGCAAGAAGACCTGCTGTTTGCGTCCCGCTCACTTCTACGAACGGGAGAGTACGTTTAGCATGGTGCAGAGAGCATAGAGATTGGAGTATGTACTGGCGACCGTTCTCTTCAATGATGAGTCCCGGTTCAGCCTAAACACCGATTCTCGCCATACGTTCATATGGAGAGAACCAGGAACCCACTACCTACCCTCCAATGTCTGTGAAATCGATCATTATGGCAGAGAGGGTTTAATGGTCTGGGCAGGCATCATGTTGGATGGCCGAACACCTCTCCATGTCTTTGAAAGAAGCACTGTGACTGGTATGAGGTATAGGGATGAGATCTTGGAGCCCTATGTTCGCCTTTTCAGGGGTGCAGTTGGCCCCAAGTTCATTTTAATGGACGATAATGCGAGGCCACATAGAGCTCTTCTGGTCGACAAATTTCTAGAGAGTGAGGATATTCGCCGGATGGATTGGCCAGCCAAATCTCCAGACCTCAACCCTATAGAGCATGTCTGGGATGCTCTGGGGAGGGCAATTGCAACTCGCAACCCCCCTCCAAGAACCTTCCAGGAAATGAAAACAGCGTTGCTGAATGAGTGGGATCAATTGCCACAGGAAATGATAAACTGCCTTATTTCAAGTGTGAAGTCACGCTGCAAGGCTTGTATATCTGTAAGAGGGGACCATACCCCCTATTAACCCATTTTTTTTTTTTTTTTTTATTCTGTAACCGCTGTTTCATAACTTCAGACTCCAATGAGTGTTACGCACGATCATGCGTGTGTATTACAATTGTTGCATGGTTATTTGTTTTGTATTGTATCAATGTATGTACATATCAAATTTCATTAAAATCGGTCCAGTAGTTCTAGAGATAATCGACGAAGTCTGCAAATTCTCTTAATTTCTCACCAGTGTAGATGGCTCATTAGATGCATTTGCATGATGAAAACTTCTGCGATTCAGATTATGGAAATTATATAAGCTTTAGACTCTTGACTAATCAGCCTAGTTAAAATAATAATTTTCCATACTAAATTGAGGAATAATTTATTTATCCAAGACAGACTTTTTAAAAAACTAAAATCTGTCAGTTTGAACTCTTTAACTTACGCCTACCTTTTATTATTGATGCTATCATCAATAAATAGTAAAATAAGTTTAAATAATTTTTTAAAACACTAAACCTACTTTTGATACCAATGCTTTGATAATTTGAAAACTGCATGCATTCACACGGTACAGTATATAAATAATTTTATGTTTCCTGCAATTATATGTTAAGATACTACAATAATTTATCTTAAAATGTGTACAATATCTTTTTTATTCTTGGACTTCCTTTTTTTGGAACAAATTTTTTAAAATGTGCAGTTAAGTGTTTATGTTGTTAATGTTAAGTGTTTACACCTGTCTCTCTTATGAAGCTCCATTTTTTTTCAGAGATTTTTCTCATTTGTTAACCATATTAGAGTGAAAACTCTATATCTAAGGTGTCATGTTGTATGGGCGCGGCGGGGCCAATTACCTAACAGTGTTACAGGAATGTCATATAACACACAGGTTATTTGTATTACAATTCTAAGGAACAGTTAATAATACAGCGAATTAATTGGATCAAATAATTGAGTACAACTAGCTACCATTAAATGGACTTAGCATTCATTACTGCAAACTACCCAAGTGAATATAGTTTGCTATGCAAAATTGAATTTTGAAAAAATGCAGAATAGTTTTTTTCTGCAATGTTTAGTGAGATATTCAAATGTATATTTTGGAGATGGATTGCCAGTGAATAACTGCATATTTAATTAGCTATCTATTTTAGGTTAAACCAGCCCACAAAGATAGCAACATTACCATTTAAATTAAAGTACTACAAAAATGCAACACCAATGGGTACAAAACAGAAAAGTGCTAAAAATAATTCACTGGATTTATTTTTTTCCCATATAATTAATATTTTATTTACACGTATATATATTTATAACATTGCATTTGATCGTTAACATATATAATCAATGAAATCACTAGTGTGAAAATTGGAGGCAGTTATACGATCATGAACCAACTATCAAATAATGGATTTTGAGCTCACCATTGAAAACTGTACAAACTATAATCCATTGTACAATTGACTATTATTAATAAAATTTAAAAAATGTCATATAGCAAGACACTGCAGGAAAGATACTGATAACAGCTATATCTCAAAATTTGTACTTTGGAGTTGGTTTCTTATTGTATAACTGCATTCAATTATGCTCTCTAATGAGTATCTTACTTAAAAAGGAGAATACTTTACAAGAAAAAGGAAAAAAGACAAGTACAGTATACTCTCCATTATCCATGCTCATTCCGGACTTACCAAAAAATTTAAAGAGAAACATTTTCACGCTTATCATGCATGTAAAATCGATGTTGATGTTTGATCGAGAAATTCATTCCGTGAAACTAGTGAGCCGTGATGACAGAAGCGAAAGAATATATATATTTTTTTCTCTTCCTCCAAGTGCAATCTCTACCGGTACAACCCCTAATTTTCCGAGAAATGAAGCATCCACTTCCTGCTAGCTCATTCTCGTACGAACACGCTTCTCCCTGACACGTCATTCTTTAACTTCTTCATCTTCTCTCACTGTCACACGTGTTCCTTTAGTTTTTGCATTCGTCTGTTAGTAACGTGAAATTTTTGCTGGTAAAAATGAGTGGTGTGAAACGAAAACAAAACGTTTTAAATGTTAAACAAAAATTAGAAATGCTTCAAACAGTTGATATGGGAGAATCAGCTAATACTGATGCAGAAGATGTACTAAATGAGGGAAATAAAATTTCTCATTCTGCTGCTCTACAATCTGTGGAAACTTTATTAGATTATATGGGACAAAGAGGATTTGATTACAGTGACATTACTTCGGTTCGTAAAATATGTGTCGATATACGACAAGAGATGAACAAACAGCAGAAGCAAAGACGCATGACAGTTTTTTTTAAAGCAGTAAATGTTAAAAGGAAAATTCCTAGTTTGATGTTATACAGCATGCAAATGTAAGTAATTTTTATATTTTTGTACTGATGTTGATTTCTTCTTTAATAGAATGGATTTTTTAATGGAAAATTTTCAGATTGTCCGAGCTATCTCTCCCGGTGATTAACCCGGATAATCGGGAGTGCACTGTATAATGGTGAATATCATTTCCGTTAATACAATATAATACTACTAAAAGAAAATATTAACTGAAATCTGTACAAGAATATTAACAGAAATCTATTTAACTTTTACCTGACACAGTTGTTGATGGTGATATCAGCAAGCTGATGTATTCTACTATAACTTGGCTTTTGCAGCAGGTTTTGAAGCAGTTCTACTCCTCCTTCTTCCTTGAGAAGATTACAGTATTTCTCCGGATACACCTTTGTGAGGTTGGCCAGGGCCCATACAGCCCAGTGCTGAGCCTCTGGAGTGTGTTCAACTGTAAGTAGCCTCAAGATCGGCTTGAAGGATCTGAAATTGAATGTGTATAAATTAATATGAACAAACAAAATTACAAATACATAAAAGGAGCAAATAAGTGCAAAAAGTTCCGAAAAAGAAAGTTGGTAAACCACATTAACTATAAATGAATTCTATCAACAAATGTAGTTTTTAAAAACCTGCAGTAAAACCAATTATTTCACTATAAAAATGCCAATACAGTTTAGAAAATTATTCAAAATAGTCAGTACATCCAAAAATTTAGATTAACTCATTCATTACCAAGATTTCAGAGCAGAATCAACCATTAAAGCTTATCATACATCACATACTTATGATTACTGGAATAGGAAGTGTATGAGCGTGTTTGTGTATGTAGCTGGTAGCTAAAGAGCAATAACAGGAGACTTATTAAAAAGAACAGTTATTAAAAGATATTTAAAAACACAATTAGATAAACAGGACATTTAAAATAACTTTTTCCTTTCAATAACACTATATATCAATGGGAGAATATCGAAATTTTTACCTGTAATTAATGTTGCGCTTTGTATCCAAGTTCCATTTCTCAATAGCTTCGACCATTTGCTTTAGGACTTCATCACGTTTTACTGCAGTTATATTATTTGTTATCCAAGGTTCTGGTCCATCTGATGCAATATGAGAAAGAATTCCAGCAGCATTGTAGCTGACTTCAATACCATCACTTTTGCTATTTAGCAGTTGACTGCAAAATTAAAATGATCTTTATTTTACATATAATATTTTCTAACATTAAATTTCTGGTTTCTTTCTTATTTATTAAAAGAAATTTCAACAGATATAGAAAATATATTTTCATCCCATAAGCACTTATAAAATAATATTAAAACTGTTAAAGGTAAATAAAATAGATAGACAATGATAATGCTGTCATGATTATCAGGGTTTAACTAAAATTTATCTTTTACGGTAAATAAGATATCAAATCAATTTCTAATTCAACAAAAAAAATTTACTGGATTCACTAACCTGAAAACTAATAAATACTCATCCTTCATCAAATGACATCTAAGTTCCTTGACTTCAGCCACATTGCCCTAAACCAATACAAAATGGCACAAGTCAATGGCAATATATATATTTAAATACAGACATTTTAATTTTTTGCCCGAACAGAAACTATCTTAAAAGCTAAAAATTATAAATAAAGCTTGCACTTAAAAATTATGCAAGCAATCAACAGATTGTATAATTTTAAAATTGCTGGGGTAATACTAATCTTCAACTAATCAAGTTTATGGATTGATATTTCTAATTTAAAGAAATCAATTCGATGAGTGCAGTTTCTTAAAAATGTTTTGGATAGAAATCATTCGTTTAAATTGGTTTTATAAAATTGATGTCTAAAAACTTTACTGGGCTTTTTAAAAATGACTATTTTCAATCATAATGAACTTGTACGTAAAAACTTTGAATCAAAGGCATAAGTAACATACAGTATACACTGTTAAATATTATGCAGCTTTCACTTCAAATTATGTACTACAAACTCTTCTAAACCCATTACTGGCATCAAAATATATTCCAGGCTCTACCAAGTATCCCAAGTTAATCAACAACTATATCTTGCTACATCTTTTTAATTATTATATAATCATTATTAATTTTAAAAATGTTTAACTTTTTAAACTTAAGTATCAAATTTAGATTAACTAATTAAAATTCAAGTAGACAGTATATACTTCTGCTTTTGTTATTTGAATATGGTTCCTTCAATTGGAAAAACTATTAAATGACTTAGGACAACTATTTAAATGAAATTCATTATTCAACCACCTTAGGTAGCCTATTGCAGGTGAACTAAGAATTACCAAATGGACAAGTAAAAAGCAAACCTACATGGAAACAGCTCTTTTTCATGTTATAATTTCATGCTCATAAATCATGTTATTCTTATGACAAATAGGCTGAATTTAATGCCAGAAGCGATGTTTTTGTGCTATGTCTGCCATGTTTTTAGAAATGAAGCAAGAAGCCCAATTAACCACTCCAAAAATCAATGAACTAAAAAGCTCCATATATTTTTAAAAACAATACAACATAAATAAATACAACAAACCTATTTACAAGAATTTAAAGATTTACCATATTATTTCTCGAAAAGTTGAAAGGAATAATTTTTATCGTTTAATCTGCCATCATCAATCTTTCTTTCTGAATACAATATCACTGAGTTGTTTTTCTTTTGATCAGTAAGCGATATCTGCTAGGTGTGTACCAAGAAAGCTGCACATGACAATTACGTTTCTATTTTAAATCATTAATTTAATTTTTATAAATTATTGAGATGCTTTTCTTACAATGATTTTACTTTGGCCTTCACTTTTTTCTTTTTTTTTTTGAGACAACTGTTTCTAGCAGCTTTCAAGAAGATTGTAATTTCAAGTTATTATTAAAGAGGAATAAGGATCTTGTGACCTATGTCAGTTCCTTTGATTGTTAATAGAATTAAGAAAACACAAACAAATTGCTTATATGTCTTTTGTTTAAAAATAGACTTGAAGTAACACTTATTCAACTGGCCTATTAGATAAAGCAAATTTTGACCTGAAATTTGTATGGACTGTCAAAATTTTTTTGTGAATAATTTAGAAAAATATCTCCATTATATTTTTTCCATATGAATTGAATAAAAAAAAATGTTATTTTCTCAAGAGAATTTTTTTTAAAAAATACCTAACTTTCAGCTTTATATAGCCCACATTACAAAAATGAAACTAGTCAACTAGACTTTCAGATAGCTTATTATGAAAAGAAGTAGAGAAATTTACAATAGTTAAAAAACATAGTCAGCAATGACGCAAAAAAAAAGTCTGTTATTGAAATTAAGTCAAGTCTTGGATACTTTCATAAAAAACTTTTTTTGATTTACATATGGTTTATTTCATCAACTTATAGCTTGAAACTTATTATAATGGTATTTGTGGTTGAAATTAGGACTTAAGACTAACTTAAGCCACAATTTGTTCTAAAATATAGATGGCATTAAAATGAGAATGAAATCATTCAACATTTTCTAACAGAAACAAGTTTGAAATACGATTCTTGTTGATTTCTTAAGGACAAAAAAAAAGGAAAACTAACATGCTTTTATTGTTCTATTTCCAAATTTATTAGTGTGCAATTTAAGAGCTGTAAATACAAAAATTAAAGTAAGAAAAATCCATGAAAAGCAAATTAAATAATCTTTTTCCATATCTTCTTCTAAATCCACCCTGACAGGATTATAGGTCAAATAAATTCCTGTATTCCAGAACTTGAAATAATTTCAAAAGAAATACAATTTGAAAATAGATAGCAATATATTCCTACTTACCAGGAGTCCCATCATATTTCTAAGAAGTTCAGGTTTTTGTGGAAATGCCTAAACATAAAATTAATTTTTAAACATGTATAATTAAAAATAAACACACTGAAGGACATTATAAAATTAACTGGGATATAAACTGAAAAACACAGTTTTTAAGAAAACATTTTTATTAGTGCCATTAAAAGTGTATTAGTGCACTTATTTTTAAATTATTTTTAATCCTTAATTTATAATTCATTATTATAAATATGTTGGAAGCTTGAAACAAATTTTTTTCACATATGCACTACAAGGTGGTGCCACTCTTATGGAATAAAAATTTAATTAAATAATCGATTAACTGATAATCAAGTTATGAAAATATTAAATAGCGTATTGTAATTGAGAAAACAAGAGTACAAAATTTCAAAACTCTGGATCATCATTAAGTGAATGAAAATTAATTACAAAATTGCATCCTTTAAATCATGAAACAAGTCAAGTTAAGTAAAAGTATGTAAAAAAATTCTTACCTCTAAACAACCCAAAAATAAATCCATCCCCTTGCCTTCCAGAAACCTTGCACAATTAATTGGAGTTTCATCTAGAAATGAGCAAAAAAATTATTATTATGTATTATTGTTAAGATACTTTTGCTTTAAAAAACTTTTGTGGCTTTAAGCTTCATAAAACTTTTTCTTAAGTTTTTACATTTCCCAATTATTTTTTATTTTCACTTTTTTGTGACAATGTGACCCTTTATGTAATAATAAAGTCAGTCTGCTTTCACAAACTGAAGAAAGTAGAGAAATGACATGAATAGCAAATAATAAATTAAAAATCTAGTTTCTTTGTATAATAAACAAAAACCATTTCCACTTTAGACCAGAACTTTTAAAAGTATATTTTGTGGTTAATAAGAAGTTGGTCATAATTACTTTAAAACAGTAAAAAATTAATAGCATGAATGTCTGTTGTAATTACTGCTGTTAAAAAAATTATTCCTTGTAAATTTAATTTTCCAATTATTCCTTGGTCAAAGTAAATTATTCCTTGCTCTGTAACAAAAGAAGGAATAATTTACTTTGCCAAAATGTTGCAAATGGGAGTTTGCTACAATCCTCCTATGTGTCATGTGCATAACACAAATTGAGTAATCTCAACTCACTCAACTTAGGCCTACCTACATTTCACATTTGTGTGATCATAATGAATACACACACATTATATATACACAATTTTATGTTTCCTGAAAATGTCTTTCTTAAAAAGTGTACAATATTTTTATTCTAGGACTTCCTTTTTCTGTAATGCATTTATAAAATGTACAATGCAATACATAAACTTATATCAAGTACTGAGCTGTATTAAAAGGTCAGAAAATTTGAATGAATATAAAAAGTTTTTTTAATGATATGGTGAGGTTGGATGTTAACATTTAGAGAATACCAACCTATCCAGCCTGGCCTTCTGCCACATTAATGAGAATAATTGGGAATTTATAGTAAAAGCAAACTATTACATAATTTTTTATAAATAAAACAGAATGCTTCTCTCTTCCTCTTCCTTTTTATAGCAAATAAGATTATGCCTAAATACCATAATGAAGAGTATTACATAGGTCAAAACTAGCCCAAATAACAAGAAATATATGGACTAATTCTGCAATTTGGGGCAATTATGTATGTTAGGGAATCATCCATTTCCCTCTTACACTTTTTCTGGGGAGATTCTGCGATTTTTTTTTTTTAACACAAACAAAATACACATTATACTTTGTCTTCTATGAATATCATCTCTGATTCAAGTGATTTCCATATCCAGTCCAAAAATGCAACAAAGTCATATTCACATAAGTATTACTTAAAAAAAAAAAAAATTTGCTTAGTTAGAAAATTTATTTTTCCTGCAATTTGTTAAACAGGTTAAATGTGTAAAATCTCACAATGAAATGTCACGTACCAGTAACATTCCACATTGTACTCCATGCTGTTTCCATAACTTCATCACATACACTTCGTTGCAAACGCTTTTCAATCACTTGCAACATAATCTAATGCAAAGGCAATCATAATTAACTACATTAAAATCTCTTCACCAAAACCATGTATTAATACAATTTTTAATAAGAAATTTAACAAGAAATTAAGAGACAAGATTTTATTAATGCAATTTACTTCAAATGAACTGGCAGACATTGCTCTCTGAACAGATTTGATTATAGTATAAGCATTGCGAATTTTTGAAAAACTATTTAGAAACTGTAATTAAATCTGTCAGTGAAGAATGAAGAACTATGAGAATAATAATAAATTAAACTATTAGCCTAGTTTTAAACAAAAACTAGCTATATATAGCTAGCTTTTGCCTAAAACTTATAGCTCTCTATATATATAAGAGAAAATCCCCCGCCATGGTACGACGGGTGCAAATTGCCTCTTCATTCGAGAGATTTCCCATCAAATTTGACGTTTTTAAACAGATACATATGTGAGAGAAATGTTTCACCTTGATTGAAAACAAAAATAAACATATCAGGGTTCGTACACATTTCCTTAAAAGAAAATCAAGGACTATCAAGGACTTTTAAGGACTAAAAAAACCAAAAAATAAGGACCTCTAAATTGAATAAACTTAACGAATTGTCGCACACATTTTTAAATAAAATCTCATTTTTGCAAATTCAACCTATTAGATGATAAATTATAATATAAAACATAGAAGATACATTACAAATTTAACACAACAAAACTCCCAAAAATATGAGTTAATAAATTGATGAAAAAAACTCCCATGAAACTGGTAATCAAATTAAATATCTTTTAATTCCATACTTTTTTCATTCAATTTGACATCCAAGGTATTTATTTTAATTTCTTTTTCAGAAATTGTTTTTCTTAGTTCATGCGATTGAATAAATAAATTTATGTCCTTTGACTTTTCAGCCTCATTAGCTAAATCATTTGCTTTTTCATTTGTTTGGTGCATGTCCGTTTGGAGGAACATTTTCTTTTGCTTTAAAAAATCTATTTCTTCCTCTAGAGCTTTTCGTTTCAGTTGTTTTGTTTCAGTCTTTTCTTTGGATCTTTCACTTTCTAAATACTGCATGTATTTTGCTCTAGCTGAGGTGGCAGCCGTCCTCATTTCTTTAGTAATTTTTAAGTCATAAATAGCCCAGACAGCTTAATAAATTCATGATTTACACGCTGGAAAATATATGAAGCATCTTTCAAATTTTCTATTTCTAGGGCCTTGTTCACCGAAAAACCTCATTGTCCATGTGGCAGTATTAATACCATTTTGATAATCTTCCAAACTTTTTCATAATTATTATTGCTAAAATAAGTTTGTAAAAAATTATCAAGGGAATCACTCTTTGGATTGAAAGAAGTAAATTCAAATGAATTTGGCTTTACAATATTTAACAGAAAATCTGCATAGCGTAACAAAATTTCATCGCAATCTTTTCCCAAAATACGTTTATTTTGCGACAATACAATCAATGCCTTTTTCATTTTTCCCTGTGCTTTTTCGGGATATCCAGCCATTGCTCGTGGATCAATGCAAATCGCAGGTCTTACTAATGCGTAATTCACAGGACATTTCTGCATGAAATGTTTTATCATTGCTATGATGTTTTTCCGACTATCCTGTCTGAGTGTGAAAACATCCTTGTCTGTTAATTCCTTATTTTTTTTAATCTTTTCTTTTATTAGTTGCTCTGCAGCAAATCCTAAATACACTTAACTTTTATCATTATACAACTTTGGGTCACTGAAGTTGAATTTGCATAAAGTCTCAGGTTTCTCAATTCTTTCATTCTGTGGTTTCAAAATTTTGAAATGTTGAATGCAATCATTAACAAGTTTTAAAAACATCACTGGCAAAAGATGGAAGTAAATGTTTATCACTTTGATACTGTTCTAAAAATGGTAACAGCACTTTTGACAATCATTCCTATGGAACCACGGACCAATAAAGGCCATCTTTAACTCCTCCCTTATTTCCCAAAGTGTATGCGATGGATATGTATTCGTGGAACGCGAGCAGTGTCGTCCCCCCACCCCCACCGCATTCCGCGAGAGCCACGTCGTCCGAGATTAGAGCCGCCGCCGCTGAGAAGGAGGAATTAGAAAAACGATAATCGTTGAAATTTTAAATTTTTTAATAATGGCAGAGTAAAAAGTAAGGACTTTTTAAAAATGGGGCATAAAAATAAGGATTTGTAAGGACTTGTAAGGATGCGTACGAACCCTGCATATGTTTTATGGCAGGAAATATTTTTTTAATTTACATATTATTTACACATTTCTTTATTCAAAAACCCTCTTGATAAACAACCTTCCATGTGAAGTATTTTTTGTTGTTTAACAATTTTATTATGATTCAATAACCATGAAATTCTCATCTTGTCCAACATTGCCAAAAAATATTATCAAATTATATCATCACAATTGCAATAAATAATCAGATGCATCGTGGCATCCAAACTATATCATGCGCATGATATACCACTGTAATTTACTAGTTTCTGTTAAAAAATGGAAATTAATTTGAAATATATGATTAATATAATTTAAAATTTCTTGGGAACTATTGATCATAGCGAGATAAATTTTATATCAATCGATAGAAAATTTTATTTCACTATTTTAGAGCTTTAAATTTGAAATTAGAACAACAATTACTTTTTTTAATTTAAAATTACTGAAATTTAGGTGTTCTAACAATGAAATAATGCTGTTTAACATCTCACAGTGCTATGGAGCGAATTTTATTGTTGGTGATGTCAGAGTGTTACCAGATCAGTGAGAGACAGATCTGGGCTATTATATTAGTAATATTCTTTTTAAAATATTTTTACAAATAATGTTTTTTTTTATTTAGTAAAGAAAATTTAATGGTGAATTCCAAACTTACTGTAATTGCTCCCCGATCACCAACTAGCTTTTTTTCAATTCCATCAACTTGACATGCTAAACTGTTCAATAAATACACTCCAATCCGTTGCACAAACTCGTCTTGATCGTCTTGAGCCACAATGAGCAGAAGCAAGATTGCCAAACGTTCATAATCAAAGAACTATGCAAAGAAGAAAAAATTACCATCAAAAATAGCAAAACATTTTTGTATACATATAAAAGCTTAAAAAAACAAACACATACAATTCCCTGTAAATGAATCACTAAAAAATACACAAAAAAAATTAATAATCTTGAGGCGGGCCCCGTTGAGAAAAGAGGTTTAGTTTTAATATACATATAATGTCATCAATTTTTTAGGATGTGTAGAAGCATTTTTAAAAGAATTCCATGTATGATTAAAGTAAGCTTCTCTTTATTTAAGGATTCATCGTTTCATTTTAAAGGTGATCAGTTTACTTTTCCATATTAGATGATAGTTAAAATATCCACTCCATGACCATATTCATGAATGGTGTCGTGCGCATGCTGTTGCTGCCATTAAAAATAGAAAAGGGGAGAGTGCAACAGGCATGAGCATTAAAATACTCCTAATAGATTGATTAAAATACTCCTAATAGACAAAGGGGAAACCCTCTGAGATCTCATGACTCTGGAAATTAAAGTAGAAGTGTGGTTCTCTATGATTGAAGTAAAAGTAATTACAGGGTGGCTACAGAAACTGTGAAAAAAATTTCCCTGATTTACGGCTACTAATTATATTAGTTTTCTGGCTTTCTCCCTACTCAGAATCACGTGTACAATATACATTATTAAAAACAATTTTACCAGTTATTTAATATGAAAAAATATATTTTTATGAAATTTAGTTTTTTAAAAAAAAGGAATGATCATCCTAAAAAAAACTATCAAAACAGTATATTACATTTCTTACATGTAAAAAGTACAGGAAATTTTAACAAAATACTTTGCTTCTAAAACTGAATAGAATTCTAAGAAACATTAAAACTGCTCTTTGCAACCCAAGTTAAATTATATTAACAGTAAAGGTTATTATGATCTTTGTTCAAGACTTTAAAACAGTTCAATAACTAATTAGTGCTCTTTGCATGAGTACCAGAATAACATGTTGTAACATAAATACAAAATTAGTATAATTATACGTAACTAATAATATATATTTTAGCAAAGATTTAAACAAAAGAAACTGCCAAAATATTACTTAAAATCTTTATTCTTTAACAAAGAATAAATTAATTGCTCTAATCAAATACGCTTTTATAAATGAATAAGTTTTTTCAAAAATTCCATTTATTATTACAAATAATGCTAGACATAAGATACTAATTTATAGATAATAACTCAAGTAACAAATAACTATTAATGTTCCCTGATTTTTAGATATTTTTATGAATTTCCATGTCATTTCCCTGATTTTTCCAGATCGATAAAATCTCCCGACTTTTCCCTGACATCCCTGATTTCTCGGTTCTGTCGACACCTTGAATTACAAATGAAGTGGCTTTAGAAAGAATTAACTTAGAGATGAAAATTTTAAATCATTACATACATAAAAGTCATAGTGAAAACCTTTAATGAATTAATAAAAGTTTTCACTATGACTATTAATTAAGATTTATATATATATGTATTAAAGTTTATCATTAAAATGTCCTGCCTATTGAAAACACCAATATAATGTTTTTAAATTATACTTCAGCAGGCAATTTGATTCAGATAAATTCATTCAAGCATTTGGAAAGTCTAAAGTATTTTTTCAAGAATTTTTTTTTAATTTTATTTTGGTATAAAATATTTTAAAAGACTAATTGCAACATTTACCAAAAATTACTTGTATCAAAATAAAAGGGAACACATAGTTTCTTTGAAATCAATTCTAAAATTACATTAAAACTGATAATTATATTTTCAATATTAATGAAATATACAGAAAAAAATTTATTATTTTTTACTTGAGGTCATTTCTAAACAGCCCTTACTAATAAAATGTTTCATCAGTGTCTTACAACAAACAAAACAGCATTGTGAAATGCACATGCAGAGAAGTTCAAATGATGTAAAATAAAATGTTAGTTTTAATAAAGACTAATTCAACATGAGAACATGACATTTCTTAAAGGTTGGAAACAAATAAATATTTATGAAACGTAGAAAGAAATACATCAGAAAGGTATAATATTTCTTCAATACAACATTGATCATACACATTTTTATGAATGTACAAAAATCATTGGATCTCTATAACATTACTATTTGGTAATTCTTTTAAAATCAAAATCACAGGAACATGTGCATATGAATGCATAGTTTATATTTTCTTTTTTTACAATTAGAAAAGTTCATAATTTTATAGACTTTACTTACCACATCATCAGGTATTTTGAAATGAATTAATGTCAAACATCCATTTCTCAGCATCTGTCAATAGTAGAAAAGTGGTTAGAGCAACAAGAAAAGAAAAGTGTAATCAAGTAAAATATGCTGAACACAAGAATACAATTAGCTTCAGGGTTACAACTAGGTTCTACACAAAAAAAAAAATTTTCATAATAAATACAACTAAAATAAATTGCTTCATTGAGAAATCATACTTTTAATGCTTTAAACCTAAAAGTCTGAAAATAAGTAGGTCTCAAAGTTTAAAATAAATTAAATTAAGAACAGGATAAAAAGGGATTAGTTATTGATAAAATTGTCGAACTCTACCTGTCTCCACCCCATCCTCTCAAAAGGCTAGAATGTGGGTCACATATTTATAAAAATATAAACCTCCTTAAAAAGAATTATAAATATAGAACAAATAAAATATTCATGTGGCTGTATTTTAAATTGGCTGTACACAAACATCTACAGAAAAAAATTTAAAGATAAAAGTAAACAGCTAAAATATGTCTTTATTAACCCCTTTGGGACAGACGCCCACTGAAGGATATGCAAGCACAGGACAGGAGCAGGCGAGTGCCGACTGTCCCCACCTGTCGAAGCATTTTCTTCCGCTAAGCCTAACACAGTAAATTTCGTAAAAAGTATGCGCTATATAATAATGCATAAAAAGTACCCTTTACATAAAACTGAAACCATTTTTAAATATGTGATAAAAGATATCTTATTCTAATCATAAAAAAAGTTTAATTAAAATACTTGATTTTTAATAATAAAAAATAAAAATATAGTGTATTTCACTATAGCTGAAAGTACCTAAATAAACACTAGATTATTGATGCAAAATATGAAAACATAGGAAAAAATAAATATTTACATTTAATATTATAAAATACCACAAGAAAATTTTAATAATTAACACTTCAAAGCCTTATGAAAATCTTCTATTTTAGTACTCCACGATAGAATTGGAACCTATATATTAGTACTATACTCTTCTAATTCAGAATCTGAATATTGAGAACTATCTGAAGAACTCTGATAATTTATTGCTTTGTCAATATAATAGGAAAAATCCATAGATAGGTCATTTAAAAATCTATATATTTCCTCCTTGGAAAGATAACACTTTCTTTTAGCCAAAACTGCACAAATAAAACTGAGAGGCATAAAACCCTTGTCAAAATATCTCCCATAAAATCCCAGCCCAAGCCAGAGGAGAAATTATAGACATCTACTCCGAAATGAGTTAAAGAGCTCTTTAACATGTGCTCCTCTTTACACTTGCTAGCACGCATTTCTGTTTATACTCCCAAAAAATCCAATAATCCTAATACAATGATTCACAGACACATGGCCGACTACAATCTGACCTTGGAGACTGAAATACTAATGCACAGGACCAATCTTTTGAAAGAAACATGGAATAGTAACATCATCCGATAGAAAACACTTTGTTCCAAAAGCCCAATGCTTATATGTGGCACTCTGCCCACAGAAGTAATTTCGCAGTAACACACAGATGCGGCGCTCGGCCCTGGGGGAAATCTTGCGCAAATGCACATATGCAGCGCTCGTCCCGAAGGGGTTAAACATATGTGGCAAGATAAGTTTAAAAAATATATTAATTAATAAAAAGCAGAGGGCTAAAGATACTAGATACTTACAGTAACATCTGAATAATGCAAAAACATAGCATCAATCAATAATTTTATGATTTTCCTGTAAAAGAAAAAATAAGGCTAATTTTTTTCTCCAAAAACTCTAAAAAAGAATTTAAGCATTTCCCTTCATCAAAAACTATGAGAAGAACATATCTTTAACCCCTTAACTGTTTAGCCCGAGTCGACTTGCACATCGAATTATGACATTTTTATACTTATAATCTGAAATTATGTCATTTGTAGACTTTATAATTTCGATACAAAAAATGAAGAGTAACTCATTAAAATAACAAGTATTCTATGTACTCTTAATTGAATCAAAACGACAACAGAAAGTGTCATCTAATTAGACAGTAGAGAAAATAAAACAGTTAAAGGGTTAAAAACCTTTTTTTAATATGAAAAGCATAAAACACTTTTACAAAACATACTAAAATAATGCAAGAAATTCAATCTGAAGGCTCATGGAATATTTGATCATTAACAAATAACATTACTTAACAACAAAAGAGAACACTAATAAAAATCAGTACAAACCTTCTCATTTTTATATTGAACAGCTCCTTGTGTTCCCCTTTCACAATATAAAAAAGAGAAGCACTAAATAAAGTAAGAAAAAAATTAGTTATCTATTAAATTACACTAATGCCCATATCATATATTAACTATTCATGTGGAATTTACAAAACTTAATTTTAGTTATGATGAATCAATACCAATAACTTTCTACAAAAAAATAATAATAAATTAATAAAATGTACAATTTCTTTTCTTGAAAATTTTTAGCATCATTAAAATATTAGAAATTTTTGCATATTACCAAAATTTTACCCTTGACCACTTTCGTACGCATGATATATTTATAAAGAATGAGTATTCAATGTCATAGAAACTATACACTTTTCCCAGTTTTCTTGTATTTTTTTTAATCAACTATCTGCAAAATAGTCATCTAAGGTAAAACTGATGGTTAATAAGGTTTCTTTGAATGTCTAAAAAGATAATCAAAACAAGAAAAAAAAATTTTTAACCAATAATAGAAACTTTTACACTACACAGAAAGCCTAAAAATTATCACTTTCAACAGCATGAGCTTGTTTTATAATATCAAATTAACAATATTTTTCTGCTTTGTTATACTACCTCAGGGCTAAAATATTAATTTCCTAACCTACATATCCTGTAAAAATAATCACTAAAATATATAAAGAGTGCAAAAGTGGATATACAGCTTTTATTATGAAAAAAACCCTTATCTATAATATAAAACAAAAAATACATGTCCTGTGGGTCTGTCTGTCACAAGAACTAGACAGTGAACCGTAGCGACATGAAATTTGCACATGACATTCTGGGGTGCATTTGTAGGTTCATGAATTTATAAATGATCCTAATTAAGTGTGTAGATGTTTTTCTGATCAGTCACAAAAACACTAAAGAGAAGAGAATTGTACTCTGGATAATAGAAATAAAAACCAAGATATGAAAGAGCTTCTGTTGTCACCACAGCAATCAATGATGGGGAAGTACAAATGAGTACCAAGGACGGTTAAATTTGTGGCCAGGTGGTTCAAACTACAGAGAGAAAAAGATACAAGGAGTTTTGCTGCTGGTCGAGGATATCAGACATCGCAGAAGTGGACGAACGAAAACCAAAGAAAGACACTGCTGCTAAAAACTGTTTAATTAAGTTTAAAGTATTATAAATTAAAGTATTATTGGTAGAAAAAAATGCAGAAAAATTTGTAAGGTTTGCAAATTTAGCAAGAAAATGTCTTTTAGGACCTAACAAGCATTATATAGAGACCATTTATTTTCTGAAGCTGGTAATATATATGAAACCATATGGAACAGACTTCTATAAATGATATGCAACATTATTAAATACACTTATTTACTATGCAACTTAAAATTGGATAAATATTAGATTTTTTTAATAATAAATGTACCAACATGTAATTCTGCAATATCCTTGATTAAATATATTTAAAACAACCTTTTATCCTGACTTTATTCTGCCGGATATCTTTGTAGTATTCGGCCAGACTGAATATATGGGAAAGGGCCGAATAGGCCTAATACTGAATATTCGTTACATCCCTAATTGGTATTATATGTGTATGAACCCAAACGGAACAGACTTCCTTTTGAAAATGCTAAAAAATTATTGTTCTTGCATCATAATTTCAGCCTTTGCAACGATAAATTATATGTAACTTTATTAAATATACCTAAGCACTATACAACTCTGCAATATTCTTTGTTAAATGTGTATTTGAAAGCACATTAAAAAAAAATATTGTCCTGAATATATTCGGCCAAATATCTGCTGAATATTCAGCAAAAGGGCCGAATACTGAATAGTTGCCGAAGATTCATTACATCCCAAATAATTACTGGTTTCTGTTTTAACACATTACTCTGGTCTAGTCATTATATTAAAGCATACTTTTTATGTTATTACCTATTTCTTGTTTTGCTTTTGTTTATGAATCAACTCATGTTAACATTAGTACATGCTTTCCTTGAAAATAATTTATATTAGACACTACTGTAGCGATATTTGGTGCTTTTCAAATACATAGTCTCTACTAATAATAAAAGCGAAAGTGTGCCTGTCTGTCTGTTGGTGCTCTACAACCACTGAACCTAGAGCTACCACATTTGGCACCAACATACTTTGAAGGGTGGAAATATGCACTTCAGAACAATTTTTTTTTAATTTTTATTTTAATTAAAAAACCAAGCGAGAGATTTTAATTTTAAAAAATATTATCAAACAAAAATGATTTTAACACCATTTTGAAATTCAAAACAACATCCTTTTAATGATACCAATTCAGTTGTCATGAAATTTGTTCCTCAATTTTAGCAAATTTTTAAAAATATTTTTCTTGTCATTTTACAAGAATGCTTTTCATTGTTGTAATCAAATTCACATCATTTCCATTGTTGTATCAAAACTTTAACCAAGCATCTTTTACACTGTTAAAGTTCAAGTAAAAAAGAGTTTATTCCTTTATCAATAATTTATAAGAAGTTTTTATTTTGGCTCAACATTACATTTACACATTAAGTAATGCAAATTAATGTTAATGTCTTTAACAACTAGATCTTACAGCAACAAATTATGCCCTTTTAATAATTTTTAAAAATTGCAAAGATTAGGTGTATTGACTTTTAAAAAATAGCTGTGTCTTTGCTTTTGATTGTCTTCTCTGAGGACCAGAAGAGTTATGCTTTTTCCAGAAACAGAATAAGTTTTTTTTTTCTTGTTGATTTCTAAAGCACTGCTGATTTTCCTGTCACATGTGTTCATATGCAAAAATAGATCATTGTTCTGCTAGTTTGAAGTTTATTTTCTTACTGCAGTGCATAATTTGTTTTCTTTTGAATCTGTGAACAAAACCCCCTTATATTAGAAGCAAAGTATAAAAAATATTTGGAAGTATGCTGAATGCTTATACTTACTTTTCTTATATTTTTATGAGCACATTATAATTCACCAAGTACATTACTAAAATATTTAAACTTTCATGATTTCCACTTTCACATTATATCTGAAATTATTATACCTGTGAAATATGCTGCAACAATTCAATTTTGGTATCCATTTGGTATTTTACAGGTGGAAAAAGAACATGAAATTACAGCTCGTCATAAAATCACGCACACATGTTAGAAGAAATACGCAATTTCGCTTTTCGTGTTTTTGATTTTATTACCAAGGCACAAGGGCAGAATGTACAAAATAGAAAGGGTACAAAAACGGTACAGATTCAATGTCTATCACAATCAGAAGTACTCTTCTGAGGACCACATGAAAAGCAAACTACACAAAAGATATTTAATTGAAATCAAACAACCAGTATCCCGGACAAATCAGCTAGTGGTCGTGATAAATAATAATTTTTAAAAAACTCCATACATCTCTGTTATCTGTACACCTATTTTTGCACTCGCCATATATAAACAAAACTGAAGTAAACAATAAGTAAATAATACATTCTACTACAAACTGCCCGGAAAAAAAATCAAATATAGCATTTGAAGCTAAATTCATGATGTCTAATTATGAATAACAAACTTAAATAAAAATATACTAACTTCTTGTAAATCTGGGAACCAAAATAAAGTACTTGGGCATTCGTTATTTACTGCATAATGATCATTAACTGTCATACGGTATATTCAGTCCAAAATATATACTGGTACATCATATAGTAGTTTGTTAAGCTTAAAAACATATTTTGAAGAATGCAGAAAGAATTCAAGAAAAGTTTAATCAGTTCTTAGTTCAATTTACACTCGAAGAGTTCTAGCTAACCTAACTTAATCTAAAGCTTTGACAGTAAGAATAGTGTGGTTGCATTGTTATAATATAACAATTGAACAATTATTTATAAAGTTCCTAATCCGAGTTCTGCTATGTCTTGAAACCTCCAACACATCCAAAGATCTATTCTGTTCTATAAAATATCTTAAAACAAAAATGGAATGATCCAAGTTTGTACAAAAGAAAAAAGTTGTTTTTATTATAAAAATTTTTAAAAATATATATAGGAGAAACAATTAGTTTTTTTTAAAATTATTTTTTGTAAATATATAAAATACAATACCTGCCAGATACTTGAATATGCTTAACTTTTAAATGCAGCCTCATAGCTTCCATCACCACATCAAGGGCTAGCTTGGTATTGTTACAAGTAGAGAACCGAAAGATTTGAAATAAATCATTTAAAACTTTTTGGATCATTGGCTCACGAGCACAATAAGCTTGTCCAGCAGTCAAAATCTGTTCTTCCGAAGCATCCCCAGCTATCTAAAATTAAATAAGTATTTCAGAAATAAACTTCTTCGGGGAAGAAATTATATTCACTTTGAATTACTATTTTTTTTATTAATTATTATGAACAAAACTATTTTGCTCACATCTTTTATTAAACATATGACACACATTAATATTTTCCTCCTTCATATTGCTGTTCTAAAAAATGAAATCACTAGAGAAAGGATCACTAAATAGAAAATTCACGGTGATGGTTTATAGTAAATTACATACTTTTGATTCATTTTTATAGAAATTTAAACATGTAAAATTTTCTTGAACTTTTGGAAAATTTACTAAAAATGCTCACTATAGTTTGAAATTAGTGAAGAGTTTTGAAGCAGCTTAGATATTCATGAGTATGAACAAAATATGCCATTTTAAAAATTATATTGCATACATGTGAATAAATAAAAATAATTAAACTAGATAACATTCTAATAATTCAATGAAAATATGTCCCAACATACTGATAAAAAATATTTTAAATAAAAAACACAAAATTAAATGATAGGGCACACTGACATTCACCAAGAATAAAAAATAATAACATAATGCTGTCATACATGCAGAAACATTCCTCATAAATAAAAACAATTTAGATATGATTAATAACTTTAATTCCACACAATAATAGCTGCAAATGAGAGATAAAAAAAAAAAAGATAAACTTAAGCTTACCCTCTTTGCTGGAATATGATGACGATAACAGGCATCATAAGCACAATTCAGTAAACCTAAGAACTCCAAAGGTCTATTAACACGACTAGCTAACCCAGGAATATCTGTTAAACTATCATCATACGACCTATAACCAGAAAACAATTTTTACATTTATCTTAATGATACATAGATTAGTAATCAATATAACACAAATTTCAAACATCTGGCTTGAAAACATCTTGCATAAAAATATTTCATTTGATTGTGAAAGAGTTTATTTTTACAATTTAGCTATTAACTTTTATAACGTTGAATATTTTACATAACATACATAAAGAAATTTTGCTAGAAACTTAAAAAAAGAGTCATTTTGCTGTAATTATGAAAAATTAAAATTTTTACAAAAGTTGTCAGTATTAGCGGAGTATAAGAAGAAAGACTATATGAATTTCTTTCTTTTATTTATTTATTTTAGCCCTTCTCATTTTTTAAGAGAACAATTTTTTTAAAAAATTTGATCAAATATTCTACAAATAGAAGAAAGTGGGGTAAAGCCAGGTAGCTAAGGTTCGAAAGCCTGTTGGAACTAAAATATTCGACATAGAGCTTGTCAAATTTTATTAAAATATTTATTGTTTATTGGAATACAATATATCATTCCAGAAAAGTCAGTTTCATTACTTCTTTTTATCAATGAATTTTTTAAAAGAAAAAAGTCAAAGTACCCGATTTTACCTCACTAGTGAGGTAAAACCGGGTAGTTCACACATGTTAACATTATGGGAAATTAGGAAAACTCGATTTTCAGTGGGAAAGTTACTATCATTTTTATTTTATATGACAATTTAAGAATATTAGTTACAAAATTCAAATGTAAAGCAGTTTCCTTCCTCCTTCGCACCACTGCAGCTTTCGTGGGCACAGTTAAGACAGTTTTTACATTGGATAAATTAGAAAATACATCATTAAAATATAAACACTCGTCTGTGTTTTTATCATCTTAATCGGAGGAATCATCAATACTGACTGTCACAGTCTTACGCCACTTGGAGTACTCGGTTTTGCCCGGATTGCAGAGGGTAAACGACATAGAACCACGCAATTATTGGAGTAAATCCTTATTGTTTGATAGGCTATGAATCCTTAGTAAACATATAATAAGCTGGACTAAATATAGTTATATAACTGTAATGACAAACATTAGAGAGTTGACGTCTTAAAATAAATACACCTTCACAGATCCAGTGCATTCAACAGCTACAACATGCCACTATGACTGTTCCTTTTTCTCGACTAGTACAGTGTAATTCAGTATCTGTTTACTAGGAAAAATAATAGTGCCAGAATCAAGGGTACCCAGTTTTACCCCCTCTCCCCTAAATATTAAAAATATTAATTCATTACATAAACAATAAGTAAAGAATCTACCTGAGGAGTACTTTTATTTTTAAAGCCAACAAAAAATTAATCAGGTAGTCATAAAGTGAGGTCACATTTATTACATATAAATATGAGATTGTTTCAAAACTATAAAGTAGAAATAATTATAGTATTAATAACTCTCCTGAAATTAATCTTACAATACAGGTAAAAGTACAGAGGTTCCCAACTGTGGTATATGTACCTCTGGGGTATGTGGCAGAACAGTTAGAGGTATGTGTAAATAATGTTGGTAATGGTGGAAAACACAAAACATAGGAAATTGAAATGGAAAAAAAAGTTACCGAACTATGTTGTATGTTTGTAAGGAAAGTGAAAGTTATGCAAGACTGAAAGCCTAGTAGGTAGCAGTGAAAGACGTTGTCGCCGACACTTTATCCCGTATTAATAACATGCATTTACCAAAAGTAGACTTTTCTGCCATGACGAATGCATGGGCTTCTGAACTTCAGGCCCTTTTATCAAAGAATGAGCAATCACTTCTGCAGAAACCTCTCTCAACTGAATCAACTTCATCGAAACTGTGTGATATCAGAAATGACATAGTCAGACCCTTACGTACCAGCAAGTTTCAGAAAGACAGTCTTCCAATCTTTGCACAACCTCTCTCATCCAGGTATCCCTGCCACTAAACATCTGATTGCGAAGAGATTCGTATGGCCATCTATGCAGAAAGACATTTCCAACTGGACTCGTTCATGTCTGGATTGCCAAAGATGCAAGGTAATCAGATACACCAACAGTCCTCTTCTGTCTTTCCACCTACCTTCCGCGAGATTTAATCTTGCTCATCTAGATCTTGTAGGACCTCTTTCGCCTTCAGACAACTATGAGTACCTATTCACCTGTATAGACCATTTCACACGATGGCCTGCAGCAGTCCCTATCTCCGTCATTTCCACCAAAACTGTTGTGCATGCATTCATTAGCCAGTGGATCTCACGATTCGGCTTACCTTCAATCATCACAACGGATTAGGGACGACAATTTGAAAGCAACTTGTTTTCCTTTAGTCCATGCAACAAAGGAAAAATAGAAAAAAAAATGGTGTAGTTTTGAAATTTGGCACAGTTGTAGGGATTAGTGCCCTAAACAACATACTAAAAGTCCCCGACCGTGGGGGTTACGCAGGGGTACAGGGGGGCTTTTTCAGTTTTTCTTAAATATCTCGAAAACTATGGATTCTAGAGAAAACTTCTCTATTACAAAAATAAAGTACATTAAATTTCCTACAAAAACAGTCCCACAACTTTATTTTAGCATCAATAGTTTAGAAGATATGGGGAGTTTTGAAAAAATGAGTATTTCTGAAATTCCTTATTGTAATGGTAAAATCAATAAAAAATGCCGAAGTAACAACCTTTAGAAGCACCTCATGCCTATACAATAATTTTATAAAGGTAGTATTGTATGTGTTGAGAATAGTGGTGGTGTCGGGACGGGGTACAAATATATTTGATGAACAGTCCCTTCCTCCCCTCAATCCGTTTCTCTCCACAAGATCAATTCTAGTAGAGTCAACGAAGGAAAAATAGAAAAAATAAATGGTGTAGTTCTGAAAGTTGGCACAATTGTGCCCTAATAACATACTAAACTAGTGCCATAATAACATACTAAAGTAGAATAGTGCCCTAAACAACATACTAAAAGTCCCCGACCGTGGGTGTTACGCGGGGGGTACAGGGGGTTTAAAGGGGCATTTTCAGTTTTTCTTAAATATCTCGAAAACTATGGGTTCTAGCGAAAAATACTCAATTACAAAATTAAACTACATTAAATTTCCTACAAAAACAGTCCTTCATTTTTTTTTTTTTAGGATGAATGGCTTAGAATATAGAGAGAGAATTACAATAAGTGGTTGAAAAATCTAGCTTCAATTTTAAGAAAGAAAGTTGTTATTTCAAATTGGCGGCTATCTATTATAGCATATCTATAACATAATATTATATATATATATATATAATTATACATACCTACATAAAAATATGCATAAACACTTTTGACACTTGTTCATAATTAAATTTCATTCGATTCTTCTACATCTCGATCAAGTTCGAACTCCTCTTCTTCTAGAGGTGCACCACTAGTACAGATACCATGACAGTCTCTTGTAATTGATTGAGGTCTCGTGTATTTTTTCCTGCAGGAAGCATGAAGAACAACCTTTTTCTGTTCTCTGAACAGTTCATGTTTCCCATCTTTTCTTACAATACTTACCTTAATTAACCCATCTATTCCTTTTTCGCCTACACCACACTTATCAGTCAAAACATAATCTTCACATAATAAACACTTTTCAGCCATTTCCTCATACTGCATATCTATAAATAATGTAAATATAATGCACGAGCACTAACACACACAGGAAACGTCTGTATTTGTTTGTTCTACCAAAACTGTTATTCCAGTATTCGCCCAGAGTTATACATTCTAGTAAAATCTGGAATTCCCCCACACATTTTTACAGTGAGTCCTCTCAACCACATCCGGTCAGTTCACTACCAGTGTCCATCTTCAAATGGCCACCGATGTCTGGGAATGAAATTAAAATACTATTCCCATCATTGAATTACATTGATACCTAGTGGTAGGACACAAAATACCTCCCAAGGAGCAAAAGTGTCGCTAATGACTTAAACCGAAACATTTATTATTTTCGCCGTGATCAGCAAATGTCTCGGTAATGACTGTCCCGCATCGCTCATCGTATTTATGTATATTTAGATTATACTATCTTAATATACTCATTTGGAGTGCTTACAGAACCAAACGACTGAGTAGGAATCATCTTGTGGAGGGGAAGGGATGTGACGGGAGGAAGTGATGACGATTGTTCATCAAATATATTTGTACCCCGCCCATCCCGACACCACCACTATTCTCAACACATACAATACTACCATTATAAAATTATTATATAGGCATGAGGCGCTTTTGAAGGTTGTTACTTCGGCATTTTTTATTGATTTTACCATTACAATGAGAAATTTCGGAAATATTCACTTTTTCAACTCCCCGTATTTTCTAAACTATTGATGCTAAAATAAAGATGTTGGAACTTTTTTTGTAAGGAATTTAATATAGTTTATTTTTGGAATTGAGAATTTCTCTAGAACCCATAGTTTTCGAAATATTTCAGAAAAACTGAAAAAGCCCCCCCCCTTTAAACCCCCATGGTTGGGGACTTTTAGTATGTTGTTTAGAGCACTATTCCCTACAATTGTGCCAAATTTCAAAATTACACCATTTATTTTTTCTATTTTTCCTTTGTTGACTCCACTGGAATTGATCTTGGAGCTAGCTTGGAGCGGAGCTAATAGAGAAACAGGTTTGATAAGAGCGCGTAAGGTAAGACGCATTTCGTTCGCTAGCACACCTCGGCGAATTTCTTGGTGTTATTTTGCAGCAATCGGTAAAATTCAAATTGTAACAGTAAAAATGAGTAACCACCAATGTTTAGATGATGGAATGAGGTGGCGAATTGTGGGGAGGCTAGAAACAGGCCAATCTCAAGTCCAGATTTGTAGAGAGTTCAATTTAACGCCCAGTGTCGTGTGTAACTTATGGAAACAGTTCCAGGATACTGGATCCATCGAGAGAAAGCCTGGGCAAGGTCGTCCAAGAGCCACCACGGCCACAGAAGATCGTTATTTGTCCATTATAGCGAGGCGTAACAGGGGTGCTAAAGCTTCTCAGCTCTCCCGTGACTTGTATGCAGCCACAGGAACCCGTGTATCAAGGGCGACTGTTCCCAAAAGACTTCATGAGACAGGGTTGTTTGCAAGAAGACCTGCTGTCTGCGTCCTGCTCACTTCTACGAACAGGAGAGTCCGTTTAGCATGGTGCAGAGAGCACAGAGATTGGAGTATGGATCAATGGGCAACCATTCTCTTCACTGATGAGTCCCGGTTCAGACTAAACACCGATTCTCGTCATACGTTCATATGGAGAGAACTAGGAACACACTACTTACCCTCCAATGTCCGCGAAATCGACCATTATGGCGGAGAGGGTTTAATGGTCTGGGCAGGCATCATGTTGGATGGCCGAACACCTTTCCACGTCTTTGAAAGAGGCACTGCGACTGGTGTGAGGTATAGGGATGAGATCTTGGAGCCCTATGTTCGCCTTTTCACGGGTGCAGTTGGCCCTTAGTTCATTTTAATGGACGATAACGCGAGGCCACATAGAGATCTTCTGATCGACGAATTTCTAGAGAGTGAGGATAATCGCTGATTGGCCAGCCAGATCTCCAGACCTCAACTCTATAGAGCATGTCTGGAACGCTCTGGGGAGGGCAATTGCAACTAGCAACTCGCAATCCCCCTCCGAGAACCATCCAGGAAATGAAAACAGCGTTGCTGAACGAGTGGGACCAATTGCCACAGGAAATGATAAACTGTCTTATTTCAAGTATGAAGTCTCGCTGCAAGGCCTGTATATCTGTAAGAGGGGACCATACCCCCTATTAACCCATTTTTTTGTTTATTCTGCAACCTCTGTTTCATAACTTCAGACTCCAATGAGTGTTACGCACGATCATGCAAGTGTATTACAATTGTTGAATGGTTATTTGTTTTGTATTGTATCAATGTATGTACATATCAAATTTCATTAAAATCGGTCCAGTAATTCTAGAGATAATCAACCAAGTCTGCAAATTCTCTTAATTTCTTACACCAGTGTATTATATAGGCATGAGGTGCTTCTGAAGGTTGTTACTTTGGCATTTTTTATTGATTTTATCATTACAATAAGGAATTTCAGAAATACTCACTTTTTCAACTCCCCATAACTTCTAAACTATTGATGCTAAAATAAAAATGTAGGACTTTTCTTGTAGGGAATTTAATATAGTTTATTTTTGTAATTGAGAATTTTTCTTTAGAACCCATAGTTTTTGAGATATTTAAGAAAAATTGAAAAAGCCCCTCATTAAACTCCCCACGCAACCCCCACGGGCGGGGACTTTTAGTATATTGTTTAGGACACTATCCCCACCAACTGTGCCAAATTTCAAAACTACACCATTTTTTTTTTTTTTTTTTTCTTTTCTATTCATCGATTTTTGGCCTTCGTTGACTGGACTACTTGCTAAGCAAATGTTTGGGCATCTAAAAGATCAGGACGACCTCTTACCACCCATCCAGCAATGGAATTGTCGAGCGCTTTCATCAATCTTTAAAAGCAAAGCCTCAGATGACAAGCATCCATGAAATGGACCGAATCAATTCCAGTGGTGTTGCTCTGACTCAGAACGGAATTGAGGGAGGATCTGCGGTACACATCAGCCGAATTAGTTTATGGTTCAAGCCTGAAAATACCAGCAGAATTTTTTGAAGCCTCTTCCCTTAATGTCGAACCCCATTGGTTCTTAAAAAGTTTACGAATTTCAACCACATCTCATGATAAAAAAAGTATTCATGAAATCCAGCTTTAGGGACTTGCACACATTAGTCCATTGCAATTAGACCGAAAAATGGCAAATAGGGGAAAAAATTTATATAGTTTTGAAACTTTGGACAAATACTTCTTTGACCTCAAGGATATCGGAACCGAGAAGTTTTCACATCTCCAGGGGGAGCTTTCGCCCCTAGGGGGGAAAAACTGAAGTGAAGTGGAATGTTAGGTCAGTTTTTCCTAGATCTCTTCAACCTTACACATTCAATGTTAGAAATGGTATTGATGAAAGTCGTAGAGTATAAAATTCTGAGTCGAATGAGTACCAACACTATATATTTTGTTGCAGTAGTATGATTACAAACTCTTATCAAAGTTGCAATGATTTTTCAATTTTCAAAAAAAAAAAATCATTATTCTTACAAAAGACAACGCATACAATCAAATATTCTATCTAAATAAAGTTTGTATGTATAAGTATTCACTTTTGTAAGCACATGCATATGTCAGAACAGCAATATCAGAGCGCTAGTGTGGTGTGGAAGTCAGGAGAGAGAGTACAAATAGTCCATTGCAATGAGACTGAACAACGACAATTAGGAGAAAATTTTATAAAGTTTTGAAACTTTGCTCAAATACTCTTCTGACATCAAGGAAACGGAAACCGTAAAGTTTCCATCCCTGGAGGGGGGGACTTCCCCCCAACCCCCTCGAACTTGCAATATCATCAAAGCACAAAATGATCGTACCCAGCTTATAAAACAATTATTAACATTGCTTATTTCTTTAACTGCAATAAATTATTTTCATAAATATTCTAATTATATGCAGCCTCTTGCTGGCCATGTTTTAAAATAAATTTGATACAGTTCCGGCGACAGTTGGTAACTTGCGACAACCTTTGCTTAGATTTCATTTGGGGCTCTCTTATTCATGGTGTAGTATGGCCAAAGCAAGAGACTTTGGTGATGTTTACACCACATATATGTCTCTTACATCCAAGAGGCATTAAGGTAGTAACAGTTACCATTTTAGCTGATATACCCGAAAGCAGTGTTAACACAAAAGGTTATTGTAAGGCATAAAAGGTGGAAGGATGAAGCGTACCTCAAATGAAATAATTTTCAAACACAGTTCTATGACCTCAGAACATTCTAAGCAATCTGCAAATAAGGAGTTTTCATTTCTCACAAACTATATACCTTGGAGAATAACAAACATGCAGGTTGTAGCAACAGATGATGCTGATGCTTGCATGAAGACCGGCATAGAGACATATGAGAAGATTAAGAAGCAAGTTTATGTAATTGGCCGAGATGTTGATATTGCTTGCTTTACTTACTGCTCTTCCTCCCAGACTATATAGATATTCTCATGTTGAAGAGGATAAGAGATCAAGATGATTTCTATATCCTCCTGGGAATTCTAATCTTGTGATGAA